>JAWNPU010000070.1:0-54869 GCA_035047325.1 Drosophila vallismaia
GTATCTGGCTGCAAGGTAATCAAAAACTCAAAGAAGGACATTAGTGGCTGCATTCCAGAGGGCGGCAAAGAAAGTCCTTGCGATGCAACTGTATGTGCTTATGGGGCGGAGGACTCGACTAATTACGCGCCCCTTTAAGAAATTAAATGCATTTTGTCCCGGCTCGGCTACAATTTGAGTACCCCACTCGGCGGCTGGGTGAGCACATAATTGCCACTTGCCACTTGTCGCGGCTCCTTGAGAAAGGCTTCTTTGGCGCTCTACCAAATGGAAAATTGCGAAAATAACAACTGCCTCATAATAGCGACTGAGGAATCAAAAGAGTTGACTTGCAATTAAAATAAATTAAAGATTTTAAACGTGAAATGAGCTCCGGTCTCATTAAGGTGAAATCATAAAGATTTGAGCGTGAACTCTTCAAAGCACTGCAAAAAACAAAGTGATTTTCGTTTTGAACGGTAATTATTAAATAAATTTGTATGAAATTGTGAAACCTTGTATGATATTTTTTAAAAAGTACCTCTTAGATTATATAAATTAATTATTATTGCTAATCTTGCTCAAAAGTGTAAATGAGTATTTTGTTTCCTTCAGAGATAGCGGCCAACGAATAGTCGTTGTAGATGTAAGGGAGGCGGTAAACGTGGCTGACCGCGTCCAGACCGGCCGGCTAGTCTTTGGCCTACGTTGTCCATTTCCCCAAGACTCCGTTAGAAGGGTAACTGCCCTTCCTAACCTGCTGGCTTTATATTTCGCTTTTTGTGTTGCACTTTTAAGGACAGATATTTAGTTATTAGGGTATTTTTATTTTAGGAAAATTCAAAGGCAGAGCTTTGTTACGTCTGACCAGAATGACAGTTTTTTCGTGGCAATGTCAAAAAATATACCTAATTCATTTAGAAAGGTCTTTTGCAACACAGAGCAATTTAGTGTGTTGGACCATCTTAACTTATATATAGTATTAATAGTACGAGCTAGATAAATATTTGTATGGATATATAAAAATGCGATATATTTGTAGGAGATAAAAAATTGGGAGAGGACTGATGTTGTTTATCAGCCATTCTTCGAAAAATACTGATTTTCAATTTGGGGTTCAATTTCACAGACTGATTTTAAAATACTGATTAAGTTCGAATACGTTCCCAATAAAATAAATACAGGTTTCATGGAAGATTTCCAAATTTAAAAAAAAAGCGATTTTTGTTCTTTTTCCAGCCGATATAATTTCTTAACACTACAATTCTCCACAACTTCAGTGGCTTTATTGTTATTTGGATATCGCCCTTGGATTATGATCTCAATCACCTAAATCGTGCAAAAATTTTTGAAGATACTAAAACTACTTCCAATGGCACTCCACTTCAATCATATACTATTTGTTGTGACACTTTGCCTTCTTACTTCCCACTTATCAATAGCGTCAGCTTTGCCAGAGATTATTAAAAATTGATCCGAGGTAAACATAAAGAATTCGGAGCCATATCAGAATCGAACACGTACAGATACGTGAGTCCAGCCAAAGAGGAGCGATGAGCCTACAGCTGTCGCAAACGGTTTCGAGATGGGAATTGAAATAGTTTTCAACAGTTTGACGGTCGGAACGACACGCATTCAGCCTGTCGAGTATGACACATGTTTTCTGGCCTATTTTATTAATCACATTTTTGGCACATTTCAAGCAAGAGCTACATCCAGGGGTAGCCAGAAGGCGCATTAAATATTAAATAGCAGGGAAACAAATGCGGCTTTTGCCGGCAGCTACATTTAGTTTAGTCAGTTTTGGTTTGAGTTTCAGTTTGAGCTTCAGTATGAGCTTCATTTTTAGCCTCAGTGCCAGGCTCCAGTGTCAGCCAGCTAACATGCACAATAAATTGTATTTAAAATGAAACAGTCCGACGGCATCTTCCATTCCGGACACGTGCGAATTCATTCAGAACGTGTGGCGCTGGCTCTGATCTTTGACATGGCCTCCTGAAAATGGCAGACGGCAGAAGGCAGAAGGAAACCAGGCTGGCAGGACTCGATGTTTGCCTTTTGACGTTTACAAATTACCCACAGCTGGCAAGCAAAGTGCTGAGGCATTGTGTGTGTGTCCTGCTCCTGGGGGCTATATTAAAAGTACATATGTTCCAAGGCTCTCCCGAAAACCAAGTGCTCCTCCATATGTCTGACTGCCTTGCTGCCTGTGGGTGGTTGGATGGATGGATGAGTGAAGTTAGTTTATTTTTTGCATGAATTATTCATCCGGCTTTGTCTCATCAAATTGAGCGACCTCGTTAGTCTCTAAAATGTCAAAATTTCAACTGCCAAACATTTGTTGTTTCAATTATTTAAATGTAATTTCCAAATTGTGTGGGCGGGAGGGAAATAATGGATTCTCCAGGTGGATTCCAGGACTTTGTCAGTGTTTTGTTTAAAGGTGTTTGAGTTTAAGCAATAAAATTCAAACATTAAATTCGTATGGGAATTAATTATTTTCATGATCCTATATTGGACGATGAGGACGAAACCAGAAAGCACCTTTACAAGCCGTTTGACTTATATCCTCGAAAGGTATCCCAAATTGTTACCCTAATTCGGGAGAATGGAAAGGCTTTTCGACGGGGTTGTGACCCTCTGGCGCGGTCCTGGCGTTTATGCGAAAAGTTTAATCAACAAACTAAATCGCTTAGCAGCGCAAACTGTAACTAATTTACTTTGCCGGCAACATCGGTGCGAAAAAGTTGCGACCGTTCGCGCATCATAATGATAAAAGTTAAATGTCCCTGCAGCCATACTGTATCCAGTGACTGCGGGTGGCCAGAGGGGCCAGGGCCGGCAACATACACAAAATATTTTAAATAATTACCATCCGCACTGCAATTGATTGCTGCAGAGGGAGGACGATACCATGGCATTCAGAGCGCATTCAGTTCGAAATTCGAATAGCAGCGAAAGGCCCATAAAAATTTGAATGGAGAGAGCTCTTGAATGGCAACTTTGAATACGCATACGATCGAGGCGTTCGCATGTTAATTAAATAGAAAGGCCCGGACCGAGACCGAGAATGCGAACGGGGACCCTGATGATGAATCGCACTCGAAAGTCGAGTCATCTTGAGTCAAGGAGCCTGCCTGGCTTTCGCTCTGGTCGGGACGAGAGGCCCTGCCATCAGCAGGAGGCAAAACGAGGCCATTCATATCAATTTGTTTGGCCTACGCATTGAATTGCGGTTTGTGGATAAGCCTTCGGAGATGGCATTTCCTAGCAATATGCTAGTACCATTCTCTGATCTCTTTGCCATGCTCGAGTGCTACTCAAAATTTACAGAATTCATTTATGCAAATGAAGTGCCTTTTATGGCGCCGAGAGATGAGCTGTGTGGATGCGGATGCGGATCCGAATGCGGATGCGGATGCGAATGGGGCTGACTTTGAGAACGATGATGAGAAATACCAACCTGACCGCACCCCGGGGCGGAATGGATTGGTTTAGAGATGTGGTTAGCCGGCAAGTTTGCAGAGGTACAAAAGAGCCCAGACAACGCCCAGGACGAGTAATGAATGAAAATTGTGCCAATTACTGTGTTGCTTTTCGTTCTTCGCAACAATTACACTATTTACGAACTTACAAGTCCTTTACAATATTTCCATCTGATTAAGGCAAGAAATTTAGATCAATAGCCACGTAACTAATTTGTAAATTATCAATGAACTACTTGATACGATTCCCTATTTGTTTGGAAATTTCAAAAGGCGTTAGCGAAAAGTTTCCCTCGTATAAGTATTTTTTGGTCCTCCTCGAATACTGTTCCCTACAGGACTTATGATAAAGATAGCTCCACATTATACATATATTGGCTTTGAGTGGTTTGTGGTTAACATCTTTCACTTGTCTGACGTCTGTCAGCCAAACGAGTTATTCACCCATAAATTCCGAGTTGTTTATCTTACTCGTCTGGCTATTCACTTGTTGGGCCATAAAGAACGTCGGCCAAGTCAATCTGGGCCCATCAATAAAACAATCAATAGACGCTGACAGCTGCAAATCCGGCTGCCTGGATGGACAACTTTTGTTCGGGACAGGGAGAGACCAGAGAGCCCATTCATAAATTGACACATTATCGAAATTTATAGCGCCGCCGCCAAAGACACAAAGGCATGAGGCGATGCCAGGATGCAGCAAAAATCTGAACGAAATTAATGATGCGACACATTGGAAAAACAAAGGACATCAGGAGCAACAGTTGCACAAGATGGGAAGCGATGGGGGAGGACGAAAGCAGGGGGATGGAATCGGGAAGCAGCCGCCCTTGGCAGGGGGAGTTGCGGTCTAGTGTGGGCGAAAAATGGAGAAGAGTACACACCCCCAGGGGCCTTTCAAGGGGTAGCCAAAAAATTGTAAATAGAGATGACAGAAACCTTTACCAGATTAAGAAGCTTTAGCTTCCAACATTGTTATTAAGGATTCAGTTCATTTTTAGCAAAATATTTAATTTTTTAAAGGGAAAAAGTTACAACTTTAGTTAGAGAATTTTTTAGAGTTTGTCTAGTCCATCTCTAGTCGCACATTTGGAGGGTTGTGATTTCTTGCCCGTGGGTCTCGGTGATGACGTTTTTATTAAATTCCAGCAGCGTTCCACCCCCGCCTAAGCTGCATGAATTTCACCCCCAGCTGGATTCGGATTTCGACTCCGATTCGGACATTAACTTCACAAATTTTTTAATAAACTGCCATCGTAGGGGGTGGTCGACTCATTTTCCGTCGCTCCACAAAGGGGAGGAAATCCCGAAAAAAAGGAGATTAAAAGGGGGACGAACGCCCTTGCAATTTCCAACCCCCACCTCCTGCGACTGATAGAAATTACTTGTTTTGGCTTTGTAGTGGCTAGCGGGGAGGCGGATGGATGTTTGATTTATTAATTCGGAGAGCCAACTGTGGCGGCGGCGCCGGGTACCACGGCGGGTCCTGGGGTCGGGTGTGGATTTCAAGTTGCTGCAAATAATTGTGACGTGAGCAAACTCCGAAAGGCTCTTGGCAGACTGATGATGCCGGAGTGCGAAATGCCACTTGAATTGTCAGGAGTCGGAGTTGGAGTCGAAGTCGAAGTCGGAGTCGTCTACAAATGTTCACCTTTTTACACGTAGAGAGCATCAACGTCAACAACTTTTTAACAAAGGCGACGGGACTCTTCTGCGAAGACACTCCAAGGACAGGATGCTTAGAAGAGGGCTGGGTAACTGCAGCCAGACAATGGCTGAGCTGACTTATTCATGATACCAAGTTCCCAGCATAGACATAGGACGCAGGACGGCGAGGACTTCTGCAGAAATCATCCTGACACAACGCCGTTTGACATTTCGGCCTGAATCATTTATTCGCTGCACTTTCCGCATTTTCCCCAGCAGACTCTGTTTTTGTTTCACTTTTTCTCGCAGCTCGCATTCTTCCAACCGCTCCTCTCAACTTTTTTCGGGGAATTGGTCTACCCTGCCGAGGGAATCGATGTGAAATGTAAACTTTTTCAGTTTAGTTTTTATTACGAATTTGTTGTGGACTCTCGTCCTTTTTAGCTGGTTTATTTTTTAGCAGGAATAGTCAACGGAACGAAAGGGGCTCGCAGCGGGGAGTAGGTTCTTTTATTTAATCAACAACTGGCATCGCCACTGGCCTGGCCGCTCATGTGACAATGGAAGCCGAAGCCCGGGCCGTAATCCCTGTTGGCCGGACTGTAAAAGCCCCGTGGCTGCTACACACATATTATTCCGTGGATTTGTTGCATTTGCCAGACAGTTTGGAATCTGTGTGCCGCACAGGTTTTTTGAATGCGATTCGGGAATAGGGGATCTGGGGAGCCTCAAAGGTGGTTCCATCACGGGTGATAACCGAGTCCTTGATGTGAATCTGGGTGGTGCAGTTGCGAGTTCTTTATTTCTCTCGATTTCCTGCTGACAAGCGGAAATCCTTATGGTCCGCCGTCCGGCACTTAAGCAAATAGTAGAGGGAAATCAAAATAAAAGAACTTTATCCATATTAAAATTTGTTTGGCTGTGCGGATTAGAGACCCATTAGGCGAATTCCATTTGAATCGATACCATTGAACCATGAAATGCACAAAAATGGATTTACTCTTGAATAATATTAATCAATCAAGTGATCCGATATTTATTTACTGCACTAATTAAAACAATAAAAGTAGCAGTGTAATCAATCAGGTCTCTGGTCTGGCGATTAGTATTCAATAATTAATAATTTAATCAAAGCAGCGCCTGATAAAAAAATCAAACAACTGATGACAACTGACATTTAATGAGCGAATACATGTTAATTAGCTGGCATTTCGAATCAATATATGTATTTAAATCAGATTATGAACGAATCTTAATTAGGAAAATTATTGCTAGGCCGAAACTCAAACTGTGAGGGTGTATCTTTAATTTGGCAAGTTTGTCTAATTAAGCCAATGCTCCGGGCCAAGTGGGCGGCTCAGAGTAATGGGTCTGAGGATATGTATTGAAGGATGTAATGGCATGGCGCGATAGTTCCGACTAATCAAACTAATTAGTAAATTATTTCCTTTTGCGAAGTAGATGGTATGAATTCGTGTGCACAAGTATTTGCATGTTTTTAGCAATTCAGATTCCGGCAAGGCATGTGTTCTTGAATTAGACTCTGGAGTCGCGGAGTCCTGTCTGCGTAAAAATAATTTATGTATGATGTTTGTTTTGCGCAGTCGGCGACAACGACCTGCCCCCGATTTCAGTCACTCGCTTGTAATTAGGGATTAAATAAGATTACAACCATCAATATCAATTATTTGAGCAACCACTTACCCACACCATCTCCTCCCCCGGAACACACAAAAACACGTATTAGTTGTTCATTGGAATTTATGCAGAAGAAAGAAAGACGAGTCGGACAGGGGAAAAAGCAGGCCAAAACACGCCAAACACACACAAAAACACACGATTCGAAACAATACATTAAATAAATTAATGTTGATTTAATGAATGGAATGCATATTCATTAGGTCGTGCCAAAATCGCTTCGGTTTCCCGTGTATTTAGTTAATTGCAATTGAACTAAGTCGGGCGTGGGTGGAAGTGGAAGGCCCACCCCCGCCCCAGCCAGACAACGGGCAACGTTTCGCTTGGTAGGGGTGGTGGTGGTGGTGTTGTTGGGAACACAAGTGAATACATTAAACATAAATCGGTAAATATGCTGCACTTTGTTCTCACAGGCCTCGTTTCAGGCCATTAATCAATTAAAAACTAACTTGGTAAATCCAAATTAATTCCCTGCCACTTAATCAGGAAATTCAAAATTTTATTGATGTACGTGCTTAATTAACAAAACTATAAGGTAATGTATGCTTGTAAAAAAGGTCTGTTTTTTATTCTTCTTAAATTTATAGGAAATTGTTTTTTATTTTATTTATAAATAAATGTCTCGTTACCAAAGTTTAAAGATATTTCAGATAAAAAATACTGTTTCATATTTAACCAAATATTAATAATAATTTATTTCAAAATTAATATTTATTATTTTGTGGCTTTCGAACACAATTCGACAAATATTTTTGAAAGCTAATTTTAAAAAAGTATATCAAATTTTCAAGTATTCTAAATTTTTCAAATCTAATCGGTTGAATCGCAAATTTTTCCTTAGATATATTCCGCAGGTTTTGATTGCAGAATTCGATTTGAGAAACTTATCTATATGTATTTTTTGAACAATTTCAAAAAAATTTTAAACAAATATAATGTTTTTTTTTTTTAAATAAATACTTTTTTGTTAAAAAATAATATTTTTATTCCATAATTACCTGCAATAATCTATTCTTTAAAAGAATCTAAATCGTTTTTTTATATCTGTTCAAGTTACGGGGTGTGGACTGTCACCCGCTCTCCGCTCCCTCTTACGCTCCCCACTCCCTCTCACGCTCTCCCGCTCTTCACCACAGAGTCTCCGAGGAGTCTCCGCTGCGCTTGGGAGAGTTCAACTCATTAGAATAAGCTTTAGTACAAAAAATAACCTCTATCAATAAAGAAACGCCCGGTCGCGCCCGCGCTCACCAACAAGTCGCCAAGTGTTTTCTTTCCGAGTCTATTTTCAGCAACTAGGAAATTTCCAGGACCAGCAACCCCGTCACCCTAACATTTTGGTCCTTCGAGCCGGATATTCTGGATTTTTCAAGTTTGTCCATCAGCGACCAACTTATAAGATAAGTACGAAACTTCCATCCCCTTTAATTGCCGGTCTGCAGCAAAAGGTTCGAAAATCCAATTTCGTTCAATTTGCTGAGATTTATTGTCAAATCAAACGGATTTATCCGACAAAAGGCAATTAAAGAAACGGTACTTATCCATTCTAACGGGCGCCGCCATATTACCCACTAAAATTCTAAGTCCCAATTTTCCGAATATTTAAATATTCATACAGTCCAAGAAATGCAAAATTCCAAATGTGAAGAAAGTGAAATTAATTTGTGCCAAGTTCAGTGAAAATTCCTAAAGTCCAACACTCTGCCAAAAGTGGCAAAAATTCTATTCTCATTTCACTGTGTCCAACGCAAGCCAAATTCTTTTCGCAAATTTCGCACATTTCTTTGCTTCAACTCCGCAGTCCGCTTAACACAATTCGCTTTGCTATACTTTCAAATACAGGTCGTTCACCTTGCATGCATTACATCTCCATATACATTACACAGATTAACGGCATACATTGCGCAGATTATCTGCATTCCCTTTCACCAAAGTATAACCAAAGTTTACCTGAGTTTGGATTGTTTCCCGTCGGCAAGTCCATACCACAAATAAAATTTATTCCAAGTGCCGACGCGGAAAAGGCGTTTTATTTTCATCCATAAATTCAGTAATACGGCCAAATACAAGTCGTGCACCCGACAAATATTTCCTTTTCGTATTGTTTGGATATTAGGTTGTGGTTGTTTTAGAAGTATTTACAACGCGGAGAAAAGACTTCAATTCCAGTCATTCCATTTTCTCCGTTTCCAGTTGTAAATAAAAGAATAAAATTTTCTGCCTTCTAATAAACATTTTATATCACCGTGTTCCAATTTCCAAGGGTCCCAACCATAAATAAGGTGGACCCAATTACCGTAAATCACAGGTCATTTATACAATTCGCTGTTCACTCCGAGTCACCTGTCCGATCAGTCTAAACTACGACGTTTCCACTTCGTAAATTTTACACCACTTAAAATATTAAGTGCAGTCTGAGGAATCTGTCAACTGTTTCAGAAGGTTGACCGGGCTCCAAAACCGCTTCCCTTCCATTTCGTATTTCTTCGATTATGCCCATCGGGGACAATAAGAAGAAATTGTCCGCTGACAAACCCAGGTCTATTTTTTCACCACAAGAGCCTAAGAGACCAATCCCAAGCATTTCGGTGAGAACGCCTTCGCAGATTTCCGACGACTGTGCTACTCCATCCAAAGCCACAGTACAGCGCATAGCTAAAAATATGGCTGCTTCAGATCGAGCGCTAGCCAAATTCATTTCGGTTTCTGACCGCTTAAGCGAATTTGAGGCTCAGATCAACACTCCGGAATCCGCAGCTCCAACTGTCACGATGCTTGGCGTCCGTCGCGACCAAGTCCGAACCCTATGGGACAAGGTTGAAAAGGAATACGATCTCTGCTCAGAGTGCCTTGTGTCAGCAGGCGAAGCGGCAGCAAGCAACATGCCTATTCTCAGGGCTAAATACAATTATTGCTATTCAGTCTATGAAAGGTGCGTTGCCCAGCTCGTTGATAAAATCGAGCAGGGCACTTCTCAGTCCATCCCAACCGCGAACGCTGCGCCCCAGGCCTACATTTCCTCTGGCTGTCGGTTGCCTCCATGCGATACAGAAGTTTTCACAGGCGACTATCTTCGCTGGCCGACTTTCCGGGATCTTTTCACAGCCATTTATATCAATAATCCACGGCTGACTCCGGTAGAAAAGTTATTCCATTTAAATGCCAAAACAAGTGGCGACGCGCATGCCATAGTTTCGATTTCGCCTCTCACCAACGAGGGTTTCTGCTCTGCGTGGGAAAACCTGATAGAGCGTTTCGAAAATAAACGATTGTTGGTAAACAGTCAATTGAAAATACTGTTTAATGTGCAGTCGATACCACAGGAATCTGGGGCGGCCTTGAAGGTACTGCAAAGTACTGTTCAAGGTTGCTTGACTGCCTTAGAACTGTCAGGCATCAACACTGAGAACTGGGATTGCCTGCTGGTATATCTGTGCTCATCCAAGCTCCCGAAGATAACTCTCTCCTTATGGGAGCAGTCGCTACATAAGAAAGCCGACATCCCGACGTGGGGAGAGCTGAACACCTTCCTTACAGAACGTCATCGAACCTTAGAGGCCATCGATGATGTGAGACCGTCCGTACCGAGTCAGTCGCATTCCAAAGCGATAAACTCAAGTGGGCCCTCTAGAAAATTAAATTCCTACGAGACGAAAGTGGCTCCAAAATTGAAAAGTTGCGACTTGTGCAACAAGGAGAACCATCCTGTCCGTGTATGTCCGCGTTTTCTCCAAATGTCGGTTGACGACCGGTCAGCCTACATTAAACGGAAGCAGTTATGCTTAAACTGCTTCGCAAAGGGACATCAGCTTCGTGAGTGCAAAAGCACTCACAATTGTTTTACTTGCCGTGGCCGGCATCACACGTTGTTGCACCGAAACAACCTCTGTTCCAGCAATTCCAGCCCTTCAAATTCTGCAAGGCCAATTTCCGCTAATCAGGCCAATTTCGTTCCAAATGAGCAAGCCGGTGTTCAGAATTATTTCGCCACAGGCTCAAGAGCTATCCTTCTTGGCACTGCCATAATCAATATTTCCCATCTTGGCACTAACTTTAAGGCACGCGCCCTGATCGACTCCGGATCAGAGGCGACATTCATAACCGAGCGACTGTTCAATCTAATTAGATTGCCATTCCAGGTGGTTCAAGCCCAAGTCTCGGGCTTAAACCAAACAGTAGCTGCTCAGTCCAAGAAGCTCTGCAGTTTCACCATCCGATCTCCGACTAGGCCCGCGTTGCAGTTGGAGACGACGGCCTATGTCCTCCCTCAACTAGCCGGAAATCTGCCTTCCTACCCAATTCCGCAAAATTTCCTTCGGGATCTTCCCGATTTTCCATTGGCGGATCCAAATTTCTATGAGAGCTCACAAATAGATGTACTTATCGGAGCCGACATCCTGCCTTCGGTGCTTCTGAGTGGAGCAAAAACCAACATCTGTGGCTCTCTCTTGGGGCAAGAGACCATTTTCGGCTGGGTACTAACTGGGCCAGTGTCTGCCTCAGCCCAAAGCAGAATTTCCTCTTTTTCGACGCAGATCTCCCACGCGTACGATAATTCACTGGACAAACTCCTCACAAAATTTTGGGAGGTGGAGGATATACCAACAAAGTTGGTAAAAGAATCCGATTCCATGTGCGAGAAGAATTTCCTCCAAACGACCACGAGAAACGAGTGCGGCAAATATGTCGTTACTCTGCCCTTTCGCGACCCAGAACATATCGGTTCCGGGCTAGGGCATTCTAGGTCTTTCGCGTTGGCTCAGTTCTTAAGAAATGAGCAGCGTCTAAAAAGAGATGAGGCCTTAAAAGCGAGATACGATTCGGTGATCCAGGAATATCTCGACTTAAAGCACATGCGACAAGTGCTTCCTGCCCATGATTGCAACGCCTATTATATGCCACATCACGCCGTCTTAAAACCGGAGAGCGTAACTACTAAACTCCGTGTAGTATTCAATGCCTCCAGCCCTTCCTCGAATGGTGCCAGTTTAAATGATATCCTTCATGCTGGCCCTGTCTTACAGTCCGACTTGACCATTCAAATTCTGAAGTGGCGCTATTTCCGATACGTGTTCAACGCCGATATCGAAAAAATGTATCGGCAGATCTGGGTAGATCCGAAACACACTCCATTCCAGCGAATACTTTTCCGTAACCATAGAGGGGAAATCAGAGATTTCGAATTGAAAACAGTAACCTTTGGAGTCAATTGCGCGCCTTTCCTGGCCATCCGAGTGCTGCAGCAGCTAGCAGCTGACGTAGAACTCAGCCATCCAAAAGCTAGCAACGTCATTCGAAATTTCATGTATGTGGATGATGTTCTAGCCGGAGCGGACTCCACGGAAGAAGCTCAGCTCATGGTGCAAGAGCTCCGAGACGCTCTGAATTCCGCCGGATTTCCATTGAGGAAATGGACCTCCAACCAAAAGGAAGTTTTAGCGGCCATCCAGAGCAACCATCTCTTAAATACTGATTTCCTCGAGATCGATTCCGAAAGTACTGCCAAAACCCTCGGCATTCGCTGGAAAGCAACCTCCGACGAATTCTTCTTCGTCCCGCCAGAGTTGGCTATCGAAACGTCCTTTACAAAACGCCAAGTCCTGTCCCAAATTGCCAAATTGTTCGACCCTGCAGGCTGGTTAGCGCCGTTTATCGTTCGAGCTAAAATTTTCATGCAGGAGATTTGGCTGCAGGACCTTGGGTGGGACGAAAACATTCCAAGTGAGCTTTTTCAGCGATGGCGTAATTTTCTCCAAAGTTATTCAGTTTTAGAGCAGATACGCATTCCACGCTGGCTATCGTTTCGTCCAGATTTCAAGGTCGAACATCATGGCTTTTGCGATGCATCGCAAAAGGCTTATGGGGCGGCAATATATGTCCGCGTAGAAGTGGGCAGCACCATTATGGTGCAACTCCTAACCGCGAAAACCCGGGTAGCACCAGTCAAAACGGTTTCGCTCCCAAGACTGGAGCTGTGCGGAGCGTTATTGCTTTCCGAAATGGCTGCAGCCATCATTCCGCAGATGCCTACGAGTAACTCCGAACTTTACTGTTGGACGGACTCCACGATAGTGCTTGCATGGTTAAGCAAGCCAGCGTGCCAGTGGACTACATTTGTAGCCAATAGGGTGACGAAGATCGCCCAGGCCACAAAAACAGAGAATTGGTCTCATGTTCAATCTGAGCATAATCCAGCAGACCTGGCAAGTAGAGGAGTTTCCCTCCAAGATCTTGCCGATAGCCAGTTATGGTGGCACGGACCGACTTGGTTGCAAAATCCACGCAACCAATGGACAACTCAGGTCGACAACGCTCCGGTGACCGACCTGGAAAAGCGTGCTCTAAAAGTCAATCTTGCAAAAGCTCCTTCTGAAGAGTTGTTGTCACGTTTCTCCAAGCTAGAGAAAGCTTTACGAGTCCTTGCTTATGTTCATCGCTTCATTCAGCGGTGCAGGAAGCAGACATCTTCATCTGATGTGCATTTGTTGGCCACTGAAATCGCCGCCGCCGAGCGGTTCCTAATTTCGAACACTCAGCGCAGAGAATTCCCTGTGGAATATCACTGCCTAAGTGAAAAGCGTCCAGTGCCAAGTTCAAGTGCCATCCTAAGCATGAACCCGTTTCTAGATCCGCAAGGACTGATCAGGGCATGCGGCCGTGTGGCGGCTTCCGAAAGCCTTCAATACGATGAACGCCATCCAGTGATTCTTCCGTACAACTGCCTGCTGTCTCGCCTCCTTGCGAATTTCACTCATCGCATAACTCTCCATGGTGGTAACCAGTTAATGGTGCGCCTCATCCGGTCAAAATACTGGATTCCGAGAATTAAGAACCTGATGAAAGCAGTAGTTAATTCGTGCAAGGTGTGTGTGATCCACAAAAAGCGGCTGCAAAGCCAACTGATGGGTGTCCTGCCCAAAGAAAGAGCATCGTTCTCCCGACCATTCACGTATACAGGCATGGATTACGCCGGTCCGTTCGATATAAAGAACTATACGGGAAGAGCATGTCTTATTACAAAGGGGTATGTGTTAGTTTTTGTTTGTTTCTCCACCAAGGCCATCCACTTAGAGCCTACATCTGACTTAACGACCGAAAAGTTTCTTGCCGCTTTCTCTCGTTTTGTATCCAGGAGAGGGTGTCCACGTCAAGTCCAATCAGACAATGGCAAAACCTTTGTTGGCGCTGCCACCCTGCTTTCCCGCGATTTCCTTCAAGCCGTAAAAGAGTCGGTGACGAATGCCTATATTCATCAAGAGATGCAATGGCAATTTATTCCTCCGGGAGCACCCCATATGGGAGGCCTTTGGGAAGCAGGCGTAAAAAGTTTCAAGACGCTATTTTACAAATGCACTGCCACACGAAAATACACGTTCGAACAGCTCTCCACGCTCTTGGCAAAAATAGAAGCGTGCCTTAACTCCAGGCCGCTCTCTCCCATGTCTGAGGATCCGACAGATTTGCTGGCTCTGACGCCAGGTCATTTCCTTGTCGGGGGACCCCTTATGTCCACTGTGGAACCCGAAGTAAAGGGGGAAACGAAATCCATTCTGAATCGGTGGCAGCATTTGAAAGCTCTTCATCAGCAATTCCGTGTGCGATGGAAAGAAGAGTACCTCAAAGAACTCCACAAGCGCTCCAAATGGCAGGCCCCGTCCAAAAATCTCCGCATCGATGACATGGTCGTCATCAAGGACGACAACTTGCCCTCTAATGAATGGCGGCTCGGCAGAATTGAGTCTGTTTTCCCAGGAGCCGACGGCAACGTCCGTGTAGTAAATATCCGTACTGCGCGTGGAGTTGTTAAACGTCCAGTAGCAAAAGTGGTGCTTTTGCCGACGGAGTCTTCCGAATCTCGACAATAATAAGCGCTCCTAGCGTCCTTAGTTGTAGTTCACTAGCACTAATCATGCATTATTTTTCATTTCGTTTTCGATCTCCGTTCGACATTCGACTACGCGCAGCATGGCCCCTCGTCGACAAAACGCACGCAGTGCTCGTGCCGTGGAGAGCAGACGTACCCGAGGTATTCAATCCTACCGATGCCGAGTCTGCCGCGGTATCCATCCTCTTCGGAAGTGCGCGAGGTTCCTAAAGCTCAGCGCTGAAAAGCGTTTGCGAGCAGTCCTCATCAACAAATACTGCGCCAATTGCCTCGCTCACGAGCATTCCACGGGAGACTGCCGAAGCGGTGATCGTTGCAAGAAGTGCGACCGATCCCACCACACGCTGCTCCACATGCACGAGCAGGTTAGCTCGTTGTCGCGGTCGCGAGCCCGCTCACGTCTCCAACCGGTGCCAACCCGGCAAGCAGCTTCGGCCTCGTCCCAACGTTCCCGCCGGCACAATCCGCCAACTCAGCGTAGGAGTTCATCGCCACGACGCCCGGAATCGACCACGCCAGGCCCATCGCTCTCGTCGTTGCTGCAACGCCACAGCGTGAACATCCTTCCCACAGCGCTAGTCAAGTTGGAGACCGGGACGAAGACCTTCGAGACCGCAGCACTCATCGATCCGTGCAGCCCCATGAGCTGCATCGACGCTTCGTTGGCGTCAGCCTTTACGCTTCCGATGACCAATGTTGGCGACGAGAAGGTCTGCGCGGCGACGATTCGCTCCAGGATCGACGCGAATACTAAGCTGGAGGTCGTGCTCAAGATCGAGCCCAGGGTGCGGATCCGCACACCTGTCCGGGCATTGAGCGACACCATAGTATCCAGGTACCGGGACATCATGCTGGCTGATGACCAGTTCCATCGGCCGGCTACCGTCTCCATGGTCTTAGGAGCAGATGTGTATCCTAAGGTTATCCAATCCGGATTCCTGACTTTCGACGAGGGAATGCCGGTAGCTCAACAAACTGTGTTTGGGTGGATCGTGTCCGGTGCCTGCAGCCTGCCGTAGGATGGCTATGTTGCAACCCCAGTGATTGCAAGGGGGCGGAATGTTCAAGTTACGGGGTGTGGACTGTCACCCGCTCTCCGCTCCCTCTTACGCTCCCCACTCCCTCTCACGCTCTCCCGCTCTTCACCACAGAGTCTCCGAGGAGTCTCCGCTGCGCTTGGGAGAGTTCAACTCATTAGAATAAGCTTTAGTACAAAAAATAACCTCTATCAATAAAGAAACGCCCGGTCGCGCCCGCGCTCACCAACAAGTCGCCAAGTGTTTTCTTTCCGAGTCTATTTTCAGCAACTAGGAAATTTCCAGGACCAGCAACCCCGTCACCCTAACAATATCATTAAACAAAGCAGCCGATTTTTAGAGTATTTCCGCCTGAAGGAACACTTTACGTAAAAAAGAAATAATCGGTTTTAATCTGTCAATTGAATTGAATTGATTTAATTGAATTGATTGAAGTGTAAGCTAGTCCTGTAAAAAACTCATAAAAAATTTGGCCAAGTGCAAGCGGAACGACTTACTCAATTTTTGGCAACAGCCCCGCCCGTCTCCGCCCGTTGTGACATTGAAATATTACAATAACGTGTGTGCCGGGGAGTGCGTATTGATTTTTTTCAGACATAGGCAGAGTTTTGACTTCCAGAGGCAAAACAGGACAACAAAACAGGAGGAAACTGGCAAAAAGTCAAATTTTCTGTGAATGTTTTTGTCACAAATGACTTTGCCGTTTTAATTGATTGCCGGCAATAAACCGAACAGGCGCCTTTGTTCGGGTGCGGGTGCGGGTATGTAGGAGGGGTCCAATCCCGCCCAGAAAATTTCATCCTCCACCCCCGAAAGTCCGCAGCTGTCGTAGAAAGTTTAAATGGAAAGCGTCAACGTCATGCATGGGAGTGTGTGTGTGTTGGGGGGGTGGGGCGTGGCAAATTTGTGGATCGCCATTTTCCGGCTGGGCTTTGGGGAGAATTCCTTGTTTTATTCTTAGGAATTTGTGCGCGACAATTTCAACTTTTATTTGCACAACATGCACCCCCCAACCCCAACCCCTATCCGTGTGCCATAAAATTCTCAATTACATTTATGATTTCTTGCGCTGCTTTTTCCATTTTCCCGCCAAGATTGCTCCACACACAATTGTATAAACATAGCACATAGCACACACACACATATATGATACTGTTTGGTTTCCGTTTCCGTTTCCGTTTGCCGCCTTCGTACTGTTTTGTTTTCTGGTTTTTATTTTTATGCCGCTTTTATTGCATTATTTCCAGCGGGGCCGCCGCTGTCGTTCTATGCATGTGTTTATTCTGGAATGTGCTAGAGAAAATGGAAATGGAGCCATTTTTCCGTTCGAGTCGGAACGTGACCGAAACGCAATTTGCCGAGCTTAGTTTAATTTGGCCGTATTAAGCTCGGCCAAATGGCCTGCAATAAAGAATTCCCCCGTCAGTCAGCTATCTCACTTTCCCTCACAATCTCTCTGGCTCAGTCTGTCTCACTCCGGTCCTCCCACTCGATTTCCCGCCCGTCCTTGGAGGTTTTCAATAATACGCATCCGGAGTCCCGGACCCGTCTGTTTGATTTTTAACGCCGGCCATCTATTGACATGGACATGTTCGGAAATTTGTTCTTCACTTGGCCACTGGAACTGGGATCCGTTCTTAATCCATTTAATGGACTATTAAGCGCTTTTACGGCCACAAGAGTCCACGATGTCCTGTACTCGGTACTTGGTACTGTCCTGTCCCGGTCTCTAGGCCTGCTTTATGGTCCTGCTTGAGTTTACGATAATCTCATCATTTGATGTTGCATCACGTTCGTCACCGCCCACTTTCTTGCTGAACAATATTTGCATTATGCACCAAAACAAAAAAACGCTTTTTAGAAAGTTTTGTAACAATAAAGAATCTTTGATTGGAGCCCATCAAAATAATGAAAGTTAGTTAGTAGGGAAGGAATAGTCAAACGGTAACATAAACTAATAACGTCTTAAGAATTTCAACTTTTTCCTAGCTGGCCATTTTTTCAAGTGCAAGAAAGTAAGTGCTAGATTGGAAGATGTAAATTTTTGGGTTCTACCTTCCTCCCCGGAACCCGTAAGAACTTTTTCCAGTATCCCCTTCATTCGGGTCCCGGCATTTCTAGAACTTGTCAGCAGCGGTGTGTAATAAATTGATTGTGCCAGCAGGGGGCAATACATGGGCCTCCGGACCGGAGTCGTTTCTTTTTGAAATTGATACCCCTAATGGCAGACAGGCTGTCCCCGTTGCCGTCCTGGGTGTGCGAGTGCCAGGGTGAGTGTGAATAGAGCCTTGATTGACATGTGAATGGGGAAAGACGCAGCCACTTTCAGTTAGCCGCCCAATTAAGACCGCTTTCTGCCTTTGTGTTTGGCATTGTTTGCCGGCACAAAGGCCCCTGGCCCTGCCCAGGCCCCGTCCATGGCCAAGCCCCAGACACGGGCCAGTGGACAACGGACCAGGATTTGGATTCAAAGTCCAGAGTCCGGAGTCCGTCGTCCAGACACGGATGGGAATGTCGACTTGGTGGCGTGGCGTGTCAGTCACGCAGTTTTTTAGACGGACATCGTTAATGCCAAACGACCGCAGTCACAGCCAACATTTTCCAAACCAGAGACAGTCCACTGGCAGCCAGTCTCCTCCAGGCTTTCCAGACTGCCGGACTGAGGGAGGGATTTTCAGAGCCATTGGGGGCGTGGCAGCTTGTGACTTTGTTGCGTGATTACCCTAATTGATGGGCATTTCCGCCGAACAAATGAAGCCACTCAATTAACACCTTTCAGGGGAATAAAAGCCGCACGTCAACTGCTCTGAGAACTCATCCTGTCTCTGGCTCGTTATTTATTCAGTAACATTTATTTAAATTAAGCTCTTTAGTGACTTACTCTTGAATATATTCATATTTTAGTTGACTTTTCATTGGTTCTCAGTGGCAGTGGCAGTATGCAAAATGAATAGCAACTTCCTTCAACAGCCTTGCGCCTCGACTTTCGTAATTATAAAATTCTTGAAAACTTTCGGTCCATTCAAAGAGACACTAAAAGGAATTTGAAATTACATGTGTAATTATTTTCGGCCACCAGCGACGTGCCTGTCAAAAATGGTTCGTGGCGCGTATTATAATGTCATTTGCAATTCCCTTTCATTTTGCTTTCTAATTTAACGAAATTAGCAAATAAAAAAGTTTTTCCGCAAAATTACACAAATGTAATTCAAATGCCACGAGACTGCGCCGCATTCAAGCTCCATTCCCATTCCCATTCCCACCCACACCAAATGGCGCAAGTCGAAATGGTAAAGCGCCCAAAGAGTCCGGGAAACATGAAATTCTGAAATTCGGCCAAAAGTGGGTCATAATGGCCAGGGAACCGGGCTAGGGGAGGTTAGTGGTCCGGCTGGGTCAGGTCAGCGCTCATTTTCGGCGAAACTTTGTGAAATTGTATGATAATTTAAATATACAAACAAATTGTGTGGCGCTTTCAATAAAACTTTTACCATTTCTTGAGCTCTCGCTCGTCCTGACTCTCGTCCTTTTTGGGCCAGTCCGGGCAGCTGAGTTATTAGCGCATTAAGTGCGAAAATTTGTGCTCCCCCTGGTGACAGCCATAGAATGAAATTGTTTTTCTTGTGGACACTGAAAGTTCATATTGGCAGACCAATGATTGTCTTTTCAAATTGACTTTCCGAAAGTGGATTCACTCTTGAAATAAATAAGGAACTAAAAAAGCGGAAATCTTAAAAAAAAAAACAGTTAAAGGAAAGACAATATATATGGTAACAGCTTACCTGGTTTGAACATAAATGGCTACGCGAATTAACTCAAACATTATTTATTTTACAGACTGAATTGGTGTGTTGTTCTGACAGTGTATCGTCAGGAAGGGCTTCTATCCTGGGGCTCTCGTGTTCAAGTGGCTGTCAGACGGTCTTGATTGATGGAACTGACAATTGCGGCGGCATCCGTGCAACAATAAGTCGTCTGATACACCAACAGCCACACCCATATCCACGAACCAGTCCCCTCAATGCCCCCGTCAATTGTCAATGCTTCAATCTAGATTCTAGATGTACGCTGCAATTTTCGGGGCCTGTCAACTTCAAAAACAGAAATACCACATTTGCATGACAGCTCAATTCGTAAAATATTCACCAGCGCATTCCAAAAGATATATGTATCCATTTGCAGGAATGAGTTAGGCAAGAGAGGATGCTGACACTTTTCGATTTAAAAGAGTGGGGATCCAAAGTTTTGCATCTAAAATTATTGGAATAGCCAAAAAATTGTATTGAGAAATATAAATCGCAGTTCTATTTCAAGTCATATTGGAGTGGAACCTCTGCCAGTAAGGATTACTGGGTATTCCCCATTCGGTTCGGATGGTGGGGATTCAGAATCTTGATTTATTTAACATTCTGCAGGTGTGCAGGCCAGAAAAAGTCGGGAAAACAAAACTCGGCTGTCTCTGGTCCTGCGAATGCGTATGTCCTTCAGCCTGTGTGTGGCCGTTTGTAATAAATATTTGACGCACAGACTTTTTATGGCCTTAACGGGATGAAACAACGTCAAGCCGCACTTAAAATGGCAAATGGAAATTCTCACCAGTCGCAACCACAATTAATACACCGTAGACTGTGGACCGTAGACCGTAGTCAGATGCAGATCCGGAGTCCATGTCCATGGCCACGGCAATAGCACCGAAATTGGGAGTGGGAATGGGAGTGGAAATGACAGTAGTGCGGTTACTGCATCATCATCTCGGGGCTGTGTTGCATTGCCTTTGGAGCCGGGCAATGCAATCAAAAACGATTCGCATCCGCAATATCAGCGATGACCTCAAAATCAACATGGCAGCAGGGCGCGCCGCTCGGCCAACCAATTTATTTGTTGACCCGTGGGCAATGCAGTCAATTTTTCCAACTGCCAGACAGCCAACAACAAGCCCTTCTGTGGGACCTGCAAGACCTGCAGCAGGCGGTTCCTGCCCCAATCCGGTCTGTCCGCTTGTTTGTCCTTGGTCCCTGGTCCCTTGTTCATCCTCCTCGTCCTGGTCGTCGTCCTCGTGCTCGCAGTAGGACTGGCCATAAACCTTTGAGTCGCAGTTTTTACGTTCGACTGCGGAAGACCACAAAATAATGACAGGAAATTATCTCGCAGCAGACAACGGCAGAGCTTCCCATTCCGTTTGGCCGCTTGTACGCCTGTCCGCTTGGCCGACATCCAAAACAATTTCAGTCTGCCGTGATTCCAATAGGATTCCAGAAACAATAAAAATCCTTCTGACAGCTGCAGCAGCTCATCTCTCATATTGGAGCTGCATTCCAACTAATTCCGGGGTCGGGCTTTATTTTCGGCCAATAAGGCTCCTCATACTCAGTAATTGGAAAATGAAACACAATTACCTTTTCCCAAGGCGGCAAAGTTGGCCCAACAAGTTTTTACACCTAAAGTGACGCTCAGGGAAATCTTGAAAGTTTTATAATATTGTTAACATCAAAAAAATGCAGGATGAAAAAGAAAATCCTGAAAATAAGAAAGCAGCCAGCACACGTTTTGTAAGGACCAAGTGCAAAAGTTTGGCCTTGTTTCATCTTCTGGTTTTTAAAAAAGTTCCCAGGCTGTTTTCCATGATATTTATTTTTTATTTCATTATTAGGCAATTTGCAAAGTGCGATTAAGTTTTCGACAAAGCCTAGCAACATCAAAGGAAAACTTTCGAAGGAGTCGGGAGGAGCCAAGTGCGCTGAATAGTACGAGCACGAGTATAGTGAAAAATAGTATATTTCTAAGCAGAAAGCTTACTTGATCGATGCCCGAATACACTCAACTAATTGAAGTGATTTCGGCGAAGGTAAGTGCATTTACCACATCAAAGTGAGTCATTAACCAAAACTTGGTCAAATAAATTGATTGCACCGCCTTCGAGAAATGGACGTTGCCACTTCGGATTTGTTTGCTTAATAAATTGAACACACAGACATTCCCATCCCATCCATTCATACTCGTAGCAAAGCACACACGTTGTAATTTCTAAATCAAAAATAAACATCGGATGGGTTTCGGGGTTTTGGCAAGAGAATTTGGCCAAAATCAAATGTGCAAGCTGCTAATATGATATGTACACACAAACGGAAGAGTTAATCCTTATCGACAATTTGACATCAGCAGTTTTCGGTGCTTTTGCTTTCAAATAACAGAAACCATTAAGTTGTCACATCCAGGCGGCCACGACCCCTAGTGCCATAAAAAAAATAAATGGCTACCATATACGTTGAAAATCGGAAAACTGGCAAGAATGATGGTGAAAAAGGGTGCGACCCAGTGGGGGAGAGTGGTTTTCGGTATCATGGTGGTGGGTGGGGTGACGGTGCATTGGGAAAAGCAAGCCACAAGTGGTCATTCAGACAAATGGCCAAATGGCTGGGCTCATGAATAATTCAGATTTTAAATTGCATTTATGCAAATGCGGATGCTCGCAGATTTTCGCCACTGGCTGTCGCGCTTTTCCGGGGGCAAAAAAACGGGGCCAGGAGTCGCCCCTTCGGTGCAATGCATTTGCAACTTAATGCGCCGAAAGCTGCGAGTTTTTCGCTAATGCACAATTTGTATGCGTCAACACTTTCGTCAGCGGAAAATGGGCAGGAGCAGCTAGCAGCTAGCAGTTAGTAGGGTTTCCACGGGCTTTCATTTTTATCAACGCAAATATCAAACAGCCCACTGATAGGTTGGAAACTGGCCGACTCTCCCACTGTCCCACTGGTCCACCACCCGCCGTCATCCATCTTCTCCTGCAAATAGCTGCATCTCCATCGCTTACCAAAGAACTAAGCCGAAATGGAGGCCAAGTGAATCAGTGACCTGCAAGACATAAAATCCTGACTGCCTCTCGTCCTGACTGCCTCATCCTGCTGCTCGAACCTGGGCCACCTGTTCGACGGCCAACTCTTTGGCAATTTGTGTGCATCGCCGACTGCAGATGTTTTTCCTCTGCTCGGTTCGAGGTCTCGCTCCACAAACTTGCAGATTTATTGCCCAGAAACTTTTATTGCCTGCAAGAATATGTACGGGCCGAGATAAAGATGCAATCTGGAACTTGTTTGGCGAGTGGAACACTTTGCCATCTGCCATTCGAAAATGTGTGGGGTAATTGAAGTCACTCAGTCGTGGAGGTGGCACTAGTCCAGGTTCCATTTGTCTATCTGTGCGTTCCCATTTCGCCTCGGATCTAGATATTTAATTGAAATTAAATTTCCTGTGTTTTACTACCCATATTTTGAAAACCTAAAAGCATGCTCTTAACGATTAATTGGAGAGCTTACACGGAAAGCAGTGTCTTGAAAAGTTTTTGAGAAACTTCCACAAACTCAGTCAGGGAGGAGTAAGATTCATGTTTTGTTAAACAATTGCGTATCGTAATCGAAGAACTCAGCTCTTTTATAGCCTGTCGATAACACATTTTTCCGTCCCTCAATAAAGCGTGGCGAATAATCGCTTTGTGCTGAAGCTTTTCTATTTCTTTGAGTTACAAAATTTAAATTAAATAACCAAAATTGAGTCAATGGATCAGAAACCAACAGAAACCCATCATAGTCCAAAAAGAACACAAAATCGGGAAACAGAGGCGGACACATTAAAAGATAACAATATGAATGTAAAACTTAACAAAATAGCGGCAAAGGAGAACCCCAAGTCCCTGGTTCAGATCGGACCTAATGGAACGCTTATTTCTTATGTTCACTACCAAATGTTGGACTGGAGCTGCTACAAGAAGACCACCAGTGATCTGTGCCACATGGTCTTTGGCCAGTTGGTACTTGGAACTCACTCTATAACCGGACGACCAGGAAAATTCTCGGTGCTCCTGGGCAAGCAGCCCAAACCCAAGCTGGATGCTTCAAAGCTGGAGGACGTTTTATTTCTGACTACTAACAAGTTTAAGGTCGATCTTAAACAGGTGGAACTGGTGATACGCAGGGTCTGCCGAAACGCTGCCATAGCTTTGAAGAGGAAAGATAAATAAAGTCAAAATATACTTTTGTATTCACAATAAAGAGTCCCATTTCCACAGAACGTCAGTTTACCTTTGGGATGCTAACCGTTTGGGACACACTAATGGGAGCTCCTTGGGCGAAATCAATCTAATGGAAATAATAGACCCTTCCACAAGGACAACAGTGGCCCAACTAAATGATGCTAATCGGATTTGAAAATGAGAAGCCGAGGGTATCGCTTCACCCTCGAGCGAGTGCAAAGAAAAGGCGGAGTCGGCCAAAAGTGGGCTTTGGCCAGATGTCCGGCCAGAAGCATACGAAAATGGAAGGGTCGAATTCGACCAATCTGCCAAACAGTGATGCCATGCCAATGACACCCACTTTAAAAGAAGGTCGATTGAGGAAAACACTTTGGGGTGGTAACGAAAACAGAAAAATTGGTAAATATAGCAAATAAAATATGTATATATTAACAAGGCACTTATTTTTCTTTGTTCAAGCTGATTATAGAGAAAAGCAATACACATTTTAAAGTCATTTTTGAAATTCAGGATAAATTTAACGTTCGTTTTTTAATAATTAGCAGGCTTAATATATTACGAGTACATATCCAACGTATTATTAAAGTTTTTAAGCAGATATAATCGGGAAAAAAGGCCAAACTGACAGCACCATGACAGAGAACAGGATAAACAGGCAGAAACCGCATTGAAATGAACAGCATTCCCGTCCCGAGCCCATTCGGAGGATGTCCTGTTGTGGCTCGTCATCGAAGGGGAATAAATTCGAAGTGATGCGACCCGATTGGATATTCATTTATGCGCCTCAAAGATAAGCACTAAATAAATAAATCCCCCTGCCTGTCAGTGGGCTGCGGGTGAGAAAATGTAAATAAATGACTCCAAAAAGAATATGGCAAGAATCGATGTCAAACGCCGATGCCGCCGAGTGATTCGTATGGAAATTAAATGACAGTTCTTTTGGTCCTGCTCAGCCGCCACTGTAAATTGTTCACACGGCCTGCCTTAAATTACAACTGTCAATCGAATCGAGAAAGGACAACAAGCCAAGTTGGGACTCTGAAGGCCGTGTTTACGCACATGTGGTGTCTGAAATCAAAACATCATGAAATTGTTTTTCCAGCATCATTTGCTGGAAAAATTTCCATTTTGTTGGCTTCGTATTTCCGTGCGTTTACAGAAGGGATATGAACAACATCCGGCGTATTCGGGCCATAATTTCTAACAACATTTTACTACTCATTGCATTTGACCAAACCCAAGCAGACCAAACACCAGCCGTCCTTTTTTGGACCAGAAACGTCCCATCAACCCATCAACCCATGAAGCCAACAACCCGCCAACCGACCAACCAACCAACCGATTTGGTTATTACAAACTCATATCTTGTGCGGATGGTAACCAAAGTGACCGCAGGGCAAAATGAAAGGGCCAGGATGTGGCAAGTGGGGGGTCCAGAGGTCTGACCAATTTCGAACGGAGGGACGCTGCTAAAAATTGTTCAAAATTTGCATTTTATATTAACGGAAACAGTTGTTGCCTTTGAACACACATGCACCCTCCCTCCCAGGCCACATCCATCTCTCCAGCTCTCTTGTCCGGCCTGTTACACAATTCTAAAGCAAATTTGACGCGTTTATGCATGTAAATTAAACAAATTTGATTTTAAATATCTTCTGGCAGAGACTGAGGCTGAGGCTGAGGCAGAGGCTAGCCAACGGATATGACCCGGGCCATATGCCCGGGGACTGGCCAACATTCCAGATCCAGACCAAAGAGCATCATAAATAAAATACATTCAACAAATTATGCTCAGGTCCAGAACATCCTGATCAGGGGGAAGTCCCAAGGCGAGTCGGACTTAGAGGAGCTCAAGTCACCGTATTTTATGCGGTTGCTGAACTTGAGGTCCATTAATGTTAAGCATATTGAAATGCAAAACCCTCAAGAGGAGCAACAACCACTTGTTACGCTCCATTGGATGCGTCTAATCTGCGGACATCGAGTCATCGTGTAGGGGGGATTAGGAAGTAAAACTTGGGGCATTTTCCCGCTTTATAAATACAGCTTTGTAAAGTTGAGGGTGCCTCTAATTAAAGGGTGTTTCGTTAAAGGTTTTGACAATATGTAATAGTTGCCTGCATGAGTGTATTCAAAAGGGATAATGAATCATTCACTTTAAAACTATTTGCATTACTGTGACATTAGAAATGAATATATTCAGGCACGTAGGCCAAAAACCATTCACTTTAAATTTGAAAGCTTAGTAAAAAATGTAAACGTTGAGTAAAACGTACTGTTAAAAATACCAACCTTTAAGGAAGAAATTTTTAATCCCTTCGAATGAGAAACAGTTTTTTAGTTCTTACGTTGAATTCACAGCTTAATTTAATAAAATTAAATTAATAAAATTTTCTTTCAAATCCCTTTGTTTTATAACGAGCTAATGAACAGCAGGCAAACAATCATTCAATTTAAACTATTTACTTTCGCATTTTGGCCCAAAACTTTAGCCGAGTCGAGAAAAGTTCGCACGTGTTGGAGCATCGAGCTAAGGGATTATGGGCTAAATGTCGCAATAGCATCCGCATCATCGGGGGATCACTACCTCGAACCACAGCAGCAAACGAGCCAACAGCCACCACTCACACCCCACCACCTAACACCCGGAATCGAGTGTGGATCCGGACCCGGGATGATGACGGACTAAAGCCCGGCAATATGCACGGCAAAATCGAAAGAACATTTCGGCAGCAAAGTCAGTTGTAGTCGAGAACATTGTTGGCCGGCACTTAAAAGTCCATTAATGGCATTAAGTGGACATTGTGCGAGTTTTAAGCACATTTTCCCCACAATGTTGGCTAGCTAGCTTTCCCTTTTCTGACCTGCCGGCCAAATCGATGCTTAAACGCATTTTCCAGTATCCTTTATTTCTTTAGCTCTTGGTAGGGGATCAAATTTAAGATTTGAACCAAACATAATTTTGATGGGCTGCTCACGTCGTGCCGGGGATTTGCATGACAGCCAACACCAAAATCTGACAATAGCCGTGCATTTTCAATGGCTGGAAAAGACTGGTCCCGTGGGAAACGCGCTTTGTTGTTGTCGCAATGGGTTTGGGTTGGTTGTTCGATTTTGCGCCGCTGGCTTTGAATTCACGGCTTTGGCCGCGAATAAAACGCACGAATGCACCGCCATCCCAGCAGCAGCAGCAGCAGCAGCCACCGCCAACGTCGCGCAAAACAAAAATGACAATGGCAGGCAACAAATTTTTGCAATTCCCAACAGCACTTCAACTTCCGGCTGCCATTTTTTCCGGTCCCGGCGCAGCCCAACCCCGTCCCACCCTCCCGGCCTAGCTGAAAAAACTTTTGCAGCAACCATTGAAAATGTGACTCCATTTGAGATTTGCCGTCGAAAACAACAAATGCACCGCGATTAACCTAAACGGATCGACGTTTTGCTACCCAAGTGGGAATACGTCAAGTAAATGAGTTTAAAAATATTTACCACCAAAAAAATATGCAGGTCGTAGTCTTTATTCAATCTTTGAATGGGGAGAAGAATGACCTAACTCTATAAACCCTATTCTTAAGTTAAATTTTCAGAAACTGCCTTTGTTTTATCTATTTTTTTTGAATGTTTCATCAAAAATTCAGAAAATGTAGTATAGAATATATACGTTGAATTGAGTATACAAATGCTTCGCCTCAGAATACTGTAATTTTAATTTTAGATATGCCAATCTTTTAATAAATAAGCCATATGCCATTTCAGAAAGTCTTTACTTATCTTGACTGCCTTTACTTAAAATTACATTACAAATCATATCAAATCTTCTTAATATATTTTTAAATTAATATTTAGATTACAACGATATGATATTTAAACTACCTAATAACTTTTTTTTTACTGTTTTTAAGATTTTAGAAACCGTTGAGGGATGGCAATCGTACTATCAAAGCGCTCGACACCTTTAGATACCTCCAGCTTCCGCATCCTGCATCCAGCATCCGCATCCGGATCCGCATTTGTATGTAGTGGCGCAATCAACTTGCAATCGAATGCAATCTGATGTGCTGATGTGTGGACTGGAATGGTGAGGAGTTCCTGGGCAGGGAACTCAACATAGGCAAAGTGACTTGTGACTTGTTCCCTTCGAAGGACTCCAGCCCCACCACCACCACCGACTCTTTGAATGACATCCGCATTGCATTTGCATTTCGCAGAGCTCTCAATCAAATGTCTGGAACAAAGTGCTGTGCTGTTGGGAAAAGTTGTTCAGCTTTTGGAGCCAGGCACCGACAGGCACCGACGGACACCGAGCTGGGACTCCATTCCCGAGTAGTTGCAGTCGGAGCTTGAAACTTGGAACTTGAAACTGAAGGGAAGCGACATGGCCCTAGATGGACACAAATTAGAATCAGGGTACGTCCAGCGCTCAACCATCAATCAAATCCCGATAAGGAGCAAATTCAATTTTGACAAATCACAAATAGGCTTTTGTAAACTGAAATTAATGGCAATTTCTCGAGTATGTAGAGGGGGTTTTGCGCTGCCGAATACTTGACGTAATTAAACACACAAATTTCCAAATTCAGAGATGCACATTTGTCCGGACTCCGGACTGCGGACTACTCCGGTTTCAGAGATTGTTCACTTCTATTTAAACAAGGCCACTTAATTACATTGTGATGTCATTTGCTTAAGGCCGGCCAAATATGGCTTAAAGGGCTCAAGAGCCATTCAATACCTTTGAAGTGGCCAAATCCATGGAAGGATGACATGGATGAAAATGGAAAATGGAAAAGCATAACCGAAACAATAATTTGTGCTCTCATGCTTGTGCGCAATTTTGTGGATCCGTTCAAATATAAATAAATATTGCGCTAACCATAAAACAAACCGAGAAAAAAGAGCCATTATGGCTTAATGCAAAGGCTCTTGGCCATAAAAATTCTACACTCGTATGACTCGTATGGCAAATGCAAGTAAATGCAATATTGGCCAAAGTGAGGAGTGTGCGTCTGCAGTGTGTAAATATTTGCAAACATTTTCTTTTGATTTATTTGAGTGGAACTAATTGTGGGCGTTGAACCGCAAAAAAAGTAACCGAAATAAATCATAAATTTGCCAGATACCGATAAAGATTTGCGATAAAACAAAAAACTTAAATGTACAAATAAGCGAAAGGATGAATTGTATTTACATTTGCATTTACAATGGCATTGGCATTGTCGTATTGAACTTTGGCTTTGTGGCCCCACAAAAAGGTGAAATTGTTTAATTAAACTATCATCAAATAAACAGAGAAGGAACCATTCCCATACTGGATGACTAAATGACCAAAGGGCTTCGTGTCAGTAAAAAATTAATTTTAGTATTTGTTCGTCACCCGGGCGGGAGATATACGTATTTGCGTGTTTGCCGGCAATTTGTTGCCTTCGTGTTCGGAACAAAGAGTCGACCGACACAAATTTAACACTTACCAATGTCACAGGATACCTTTGCCCCTATAGGTCGCAGGTCAAATACTCCGAACACAGAATATTTGATAGAATATGGTAGAAGAGGGTAGCCCACCAAGATGAAACCTAATTAACACATGCTATCGCACATTCCACATTTTGGGGAGACATCCTTGCCCCAAGCCAACCTAGCCAACCTAGCCAACCTAGCCAGCCAGAAACAGAGGAAAATTGCAATTTAAAAAATAATTATGAAAATGTCTGCTGCGAAAACTGCTGGCAGGCAGCTTCAGAAGGCGCTAAATGTTAATGAACATTATAAAAACAATTGCGAGTAATTATAATTTGAATGATAATAGCGAAACTTCTTAATCCCCGCAACGGTAATTTTTATCACTCCGCAGCCCAGCCCCAGTACCGCTTCCATTTCACTTTTCCCTTTTACCAACTTACAAAGGACTCGGAGACAAAAGCGAGAAACGTGAAAAATGCATATTAAAGGATGCTGAAAAGGGAAAAACACGATGTGGCTGCCAGGAGACAACAGGAGCGTTGAGCTCTAGCAGTAATTACATTTTCAAAGCGAAATGAAACCTCAACAAGGAGCGCCAAAGCCGATCTGAATCAAAGAATGAAGCGCTACGGTCGGTCCTTGCGATGGGAAATCCGTACAAATAGTACGGGAATGAAAATAAGATGCAAAGCTTTGGAGAATCCAGTCATTTTCAGCTTGAGAGTGCAGGAGGTAAGAACAATGCCCTAGAAACGAAAAGAAACCGGGTTTTTGACCGGGTTACCGGATAAAAACTACTAATTACCAAATTTGTAATACTTAGCATCTGTGAGTGGGATTCCTGATTAACAACTTACCTATTGGCAGTAAAAAAAAGAGACTGCTTATGCGAAAACTATCGAAGCGTCGTGGAAATTAATTCTAATTTGCAGAAGCATCCGGAATAACCACACGCCCGGACACGGCCGGACGTGGAGCTCATCAAGCCTTCGCCGCCAGAGACTTTTCCCACTTTGCAGCTAATTATTCAGATGAAAGGACTCTGGGGATTGGGTAAGGGGCAGAAGCAAGCAGCTACAGCAGGAGCCACGTCGAAAAAATCGGGCCAAGAAATTCGCTGCGAAAAATCAAACAACGAAATTGCTACTTGCAATTTCTCGTCACGTTCAAAACTTAATTAGTACATCAGACCATCAGAGCGCTGCGGCGATGAGATGCGGCTGTAGCCTCCAAGGATTTCCAGGCTAAGGCTGGGGCTGTCATAAGGACGTCATGTTTCTTAATTAGTTCTTTGTTATCATAACTTTGCGAGCAGTTGCGGCCCAGGCATTGGCTGGACTGGCGCTTCATTAGCACGGCCATTCGGGTACATTTAGAAAAATGTATCCAAAAAGTTACCCATTCTATTAGAAAGTATTCAAGAGAAGATTTAGTATATATCTAATGCTAGGAAATAAATTTCCGTGTCCTTGCTGTGACGCATTCCCCCTCCGCCAAGAATATAAAGCTGCATAAACGATGATTTCACCTTGAGTCCGCCCACATCTCGGATCAGTTTCGATGGGGATTGGCAGGAGGAGTGGGAAGTGGACCAAATCCTTGCCGGGGGCCAACGCTCAGCTGCTCAACTGCTGAACTGCTCGGCTGCTCAGCTCTCCCGGCGTGTACATATTCCGGCTCTTGGCATGCCGCACACGTAGAAGATTTCCGCACGAATTCGCAAAGCAACTCTTGATCCCTTTGACTCAGCCGGCGACATGTTTTCTTTACCATTCTCTTTGATGTTTACAAATTACACCGAAAGTTGGCAAACAAATTTTCTTATTCACTTTTTCCCCGAGTGCACACAATGGAATGGAATGGTTTGGATGAAGGGGAAGAGGACTGTGCAGCGATACGGAACTCAACCAGAACTAAAATAAACCAACGGATACGGATTGGTATGGCCGGAATGGGTTTGGGACTCGACTTGGACTTGGGCTAAACGATGAGAAATGCTTGCGAATGTGCCAAGTGAAATTGCGACCGAGAGATAAAATTGTGTAAATACATTTACAATGCATTCTTGAGCGCTGGCCAAATACGAAAACTTTTGGGCATCCTTCGAAATCGATTTGGCAATTGGATTTCCAAGGGATTACAAAAAACGTTCCACTTTGATGCCAGAACCGAGTCCTTTGACGGGAAATGCCGCAAACTAAAACAGCAACTTTTCAATTTCTCCAATTATATTTTTACGCTATGGAAGTTTGCTGATCTGCATCAGTCCAAAGCGAACAAACAAACAGAAACACTACTCAAACAAACACACCCAACCATACACCCACCCACCCATCCACACACACCCCCCTTCGCACAAAGCATAAAGTTCGTATGGCAGACAGGGTGTGTGGCAGCGGGGGTGGGATTTCATTTGTGCAAACAACAACGATAAAAACATCTTGAGGTCTAAGGATGAGCAAACTTTTTTGTTCACTCATTCATAAGTTTTTAATTAAATTGCCGTCACGATTTTTTGCTCTCTCCTCGGCACAAACAGAGATTCCTGCTCTTATTGAAGCCAACTTTGATATTAGATATGACAATTGAAAGGGTTTAAAAAGATTTTAATTTTTGATGGAGAACTTTTGAAAGGGAAGATCCGAGCCATAGTTAACCTTTTGGGGTCGATAAGAATTAATGGCCACGGCCCGAATAGTTTTTAGAATTATTCTTAAGACTTGATTAACCTGTACAATACTATCATGGGGCTTGTGCCAGAGATAAAAACATTCCATCCAAAATAGGGAAGTTTAAAAGATTAAGAAGGACGTCACTGTGTTATATACTATATACTTAGATGAAAATATGTTCAAATATGCAGTTTGGCTGATATTCATCATCTGGTAACCTCTTCGATGGGGTAAGATGATAGACCATGACGTAAACTTGAACGACTTCATTCCTTAGATTACATTTATTTAAAACTTCAGGTTCAAAGTTTACCAATTACTTCATACATGTTAAAAATTTTCCTCTTTGCTATAAGGTGCGTAACTAAGCAGCCTAAAAGCAAATGAATTGCTTAGAACTTGACCAAAGATAAGTTGCGGCATTTAAAATATTTTCCATCTAGCCTCCCGAGATTTTGTTCCCATTTCCCATCAAAAAAAGGTTGTTCGAAAAGCAAATTTAATATAAAATTGTTTGTTAAAAAATTTGAGCACCGAACATAAAATTTTCAATTAATAATTTAATCAGATTTCGATTACAGAATTGTTCTAAACCAAAATTTACTATAAAATGCTTGTTACAAAAATTTGAACACCGAACATAAAATTTTCAATTAATAATTTAATCAGATTTCGATTACAGAATTGTTCTAAACCAAAATTTACTATAAAACGCTTCTTACAAAAATTTGAACACCGAACATAAAATTTGCAATTAATAATTTAATCAGATTTCGATTACCGAATTGTTCTAAACCAAAATTTACTTTAAAATACTTGTTACAAAAATTTGAAAACCGAACATAAAATTTGGAATACGACAATCAAAAATTTAATCTGAATTCGATTACAGAGTCACACACTCTGTGACACCACAACAATCCACTGGAAGCTTCCAAACCATGAACTTTAGTTTGTTGCAGTGTTCTCCGATATAATCCACTGACTCTTCGTCCATATAAACTTCCACCTCCATGTTCCTGGCCTCCGCATATATGACTTTACTCTCATATTCGGGGCTACAGGGATTTAGTTTCGTCTTCTTAACGACGCACCACTTCGAAGTGTCCAAGCCACAATTCTGACGCTCTAAGATTTTGAATATGCGACACAACTTTGCATTCACGACCATTGGAATTACGAATTTGCACCTGGTCAGCTCGAAGTGGCGGATGAAGCTCGTGGCCTTGAAAGGAGGGGTTATTTGTTTGACAATTTTCAGGATCCAATCCTGTGTGTCCTGGTCGTGGGCCACGATTAACAGTGAACAGTCGAAAACGGCAACTGGGGTGCATTCGGAAAAACTAATTGAGCTCACGTATTCGCACTTGGGAAATTCTTCGGATAAATGTGTCAGAACACTGTCGAATTCACAACAGCAGGGGTCTAGTTCATTGACAACCAAGACACCAAGTTTTCTATCTTCTGGGTGCACTGTTGCGTAGGGCGGACGTTCACCATCCTGGTCACAGCATTGGACGTCACATGGATCCTGGCATTCCGTGTCCTCCGACTGCGAGTCGGACTGTGCCTCAGAGTCCTCCGCTTCGAATTCTTGTTGGGTTTTTGAATCGAAATCCATTTCTATAATAATGAAAAAGCACTAACCGATCTGAAAAAAAAGACTGAAAATTATTCACAAAAAATTTGTTCACAAAATATTGTATGTTTTTCACTAAAATTTTATTCACTAAAATTTTGTTTACTAAAATTTTCTTTACTAAAATTTTTTTTACTAAAATTTTGTTTATTACAAAAAAAAAAAAAAAAATAAAACGAAAACTTTCTCAAATGTTCTCAAATGCTAAAAAAAATGTTACGAACTGCATGAGCGAAATAGGTATAATGATTCGATAGGAAAATGAGTTCCTGTACTACAAATTGACAGCTTCCTAGAAATAATCCATGGCTACATTGTTTAGGCCTTTTTTGTGAAATTTATTTATTCCTTTACAATAGTACAGATGGGTATATATGCCCCGATAAAGATAAAGATAAAGGCTCTGAACTCAAACTGACTTCGCCCACGCCAAATTAAACATTTTGAAGGTTTTTAATTTATTTTAAAGAATAAAATATGAAGAAAATAAATATGTTTCACGTTTTTTCTAGTTAATTTACTAATAAAGTTTTTATCGTAATAGTACCTTGCGTCTTTTAACTTCTGAAGATGAAAGTGGGAATCCCTCGAGTTTGCCCCATTTGCTGTTGGCTAAATGCCTTTGATAAGCGTTTCGTTTTGTTAAATTGAATGGGATTTGCTTTTCGTCTGCTTTTTAGCTGGGAGAAGTAATTGCACGCGATGTTTGCACGAAAGGTGGAACAAAATCAATTGTCCTGCAAGGGCAAGGACGACTTGGCAATTAAAGGAAAGGCAATTTACCAATAAACATAAACATAAATGTTTTTGGCACTCGGTCGTGAAGAAGGCGTTAATGGTACTTGCCCTGCTGTTTGGATAAGACCAATTCACTGCTCATAAAGTAAATAAAATAAAAGGTCATATTCTTACACTGGGAAAATCGCTAAAATCCAATTTTGAAAACAAAATATAACCCCCAGTATAACAGTTGGCGTAGGTCAGAAACCTTTTTTTTTTCTATAACTATTTATTAAGGCATACAGGGTATCTTTAAACCCCTTGGTGACCTTGGCATCTATTAATACTGCCCGAGAGGCTCGCCGGCTAAGTGTGCTTAGCGTTAACATTAGAACTAAATTTAAACTTACAAACTAACTATTTACAAAACACAAAAACAAAAATATAAAAGAAAGAAAGACGATGGGGAGTATATCGTTTGGCTTATCATCATCTTGCTGTGCGTCTTGTTGGCAGCCGGTCAATTAGGTCTCTAGGAAGTCGCCTATTGAGCCTCCTTTGTGGGCGAGGTCTGGTGAGACCCTTAGCGAGTCGGTTGCGTTACATATTGCATCATGGCCTGGTGCTTTTTTAGAGTTTTGCTGGGAACAAGATATTAGGGAGCTTTTACCACAAAACGAAATTTTCCAATCTTTACCAAAAAACGTTCTATAATCTAGAGCTTTATTTTTGAGGTTATCAATTAGTGTAATTGGTTATAGTGACCATCAATAGGATATATATACTAATACTACTAATTACTAATTAATTACTAGTAGATATGGGATCAGTTACAGCGACTGCTGCGTTATCGGTATATGGGTTAACACTTATCAATTTTACGTGTATTTACAACATTAACCCACTGTAAATTTGTGATAACTTAGAGTGACTATCGATTTTAACGATAGATTTAACCCACTGTTTTTAATCTTTTTCAATTTCTCAAAAACATAGTCCTATTTGTGGGTTGTGTGTTCCTGTGCACTTAATCGTGTAATTGAGCTGCCACATTTGGCCCGACTGCGTCTCAAGTTGACAGCTGAGAATGCAGCTAAAGAGATGGCATTGGAAAATATCCGGCAAACCGGCGATGGCAGTTTCCATCGAATGCATAGCTCCACCCACCCAGGTCCCTGCGCTGGCGGCTCAATCGTCAGCGCCATCAGTCACGTGATTGGCATTTTGGTTTGCTTTTTAGAGTTCTCTCTGCTGGATGCTGTAATTGAGGCCTGAGAGCCAAAGAATCCAGAAAGCCATAGCCGAAAGAGGGCTAGAGAAAAATTAGTAACATAACCGGATTTCGAATTTTCCAAATGCAAAGTATTTTCAAATTCCAGCTGAAATCCTGAGCCTGAAAGCCACTGGCCACTTCCGTAGTTCAGACAATGGCCAGCAGTTGGACAAAAGCGAAAAGCCAAAAGAAAAGGCAGCCAACAAAGGACCATAGGGTCTGGGGACGGGAGAAATAAAGCACACCCCCACCCACACACACCGAAGCAGGGAAACATGGCAAAAACCGTATGGCCAAAATGGATAATCTCCCAGTACCAGTTCCCGGACTCGGCTCCATAGAAAATGCCATTTTCACAATGCCCCTCCTGAGCTTCTCTCCGACCCCCAGCAATCTACATCCTTCCTGGCTTTCTTTTTTGTGATAAAAAAAGAATATATATATGTATATATCCAAGAATGAGAGAAGAAAAAGTCAGGACGAGGAGGAAAGGACGAAGTTTCCCGGGGGGCAGCGAGGCGCATCCTCTGGGGGTGACTTAAATAAAATTTGTTGATTTTATTGAAAAGTGATGATGTGTCAAATTTTTTATCGCATTACCAGAGCGCGGCTCTTATTTTGCTTTTAACCTTGCCATTTGCATAAAATTCGCATTGAATAGACACATTAGCATTCTTAATGGCGTGACCGCTGGAAGTCATTTGGTTGCCTTCGTCCTCGCCGTGTCCTGCCCTGCCATGCCCCATCACGCCCTGGAAATTTATCAATGCCGAACACGTCTGGGTTGCCAAAGGTCCGGACAGCTGTAAACCCCGGCCCAGGGTCCAAAACCCTCAATCCCCAAACCCATTCGAATCCCCATCCGAAGTGAGGCGCATTCACTGAAGTGACAAGTGAGCAATATGTCCGGATCCGTTCTTGTTGGCTTTCCTTATCCAAATTTTGGGTCTTGCACTGATTTTTAAGACAAATTGAGCAGCTAGTCAAATGGCCCGTCTTGTTAGTTTCTGGGTTAGTGGAATGAAAAATGTGCTTTAGAAATTTTTAGTTCATCGATGTCTGGCGGCTATTCATCTGCTATGTTTTTTCAAATTCAATTCAATGTTCAGACAAAACTTGGATTATCTTCGTTTCACAAATAAATGAGGGAATATAACCTTTTACCATAAAAGTTGTTTTTTATAAAGTTATTGAGAGTACATAAATTAAATTCAAACATAGATAAAGCTGTATAAATCGTAATTTTTAATAAACACCATAATTTTAAATTAAAAAAATTGTTTGTATTGCGTTTTTTTATAGCCACTTTTAATATTTAATTTTCACACGTGAATAAAATATAAATGAAATAATTTGTTTCTAAATCTCCCCTTTTTTTAATTTAAAACAATTGCTAAATAGCAGAGCAATTTTTTTTATCTATAGAAATAAATAAGTTTTAACCATTTAATATATTAAATATCCTATCAAACATAAAATTAGAATGAATTCTTGTTAATATTTTAAAACTAATTTAAAGGAACTGCCTTTGAGTTTTAATCATAAAGAAACTAAATTGTAATTGTATTTTGTATGTTTAGCATTAGCCATGATACAGTATCTTTATTCACTGATTTTTGTTATTTTTTTTAAGTCCTTATGGCAAAAAATTACTGGTCAACTCAGAATTTGTTGATTGTTTCCCTTGGTAATCTATTCAGCCATTTTTTTATGTTTTATGAAGGACCTTCCTCCACTGAAACACCCTTGTTGATGTACAGTTTTGTTGATTTTGTCCATTTTGTAAATGAAAAAGCCACTGTTGCAATAACTGCCAGCGAACTGCGATAGAGTGTCCCGTATCCTGGAGTCGTCGGCCCAAATGAGGAGAAATGCCTTTGCATTAGAGCGCATCCCGGCCATAAATAACATGACGTTTCATTAGCCTGGCGAAATGAAAAGCTATGATCGCCTAGTCGGCTGCCGAGGACAATCAAGGGGCTTCTAATGTCCCCCGGTTGGCCACTGGCGACTGAGTGCGTCTGTGTGTCTGAGTGTGTGTTAGTGTAGATGTAAGCGTGTGCGTGCATCCTGGGAGCTGGCAGCTGTCGGCGCAGGTGTTTTGATCACATGGCTGTGAGCTGAGAGCTAAACATCCCACTGTACCCCGCCGCAGAGGGTATAAATTTTCATTTCCATTTCATGGTACGCAATAAGGCCCAGGACGCAGGAAGCAGGGCGAAGGACGACGGCCAAAGGACGGAGGACGAAAAGCAGAGGTTCGCCATTTGCCTTTGTCGCTTTTTATTGCCTGCACTTCATTTGTTGCGCAATTCGGACCCGCCGCCGTGTTTGGAACCCAAAACCAAAAAAGCGAGTGCTCATAAAGCGAGTCCTTGGTCTTTGGGTTAGGCGACCGCAAAAAGTTAATTAGAATTAATGCGCTGGGCTGGCCCACAATCGCATTTAACTGCAGCAGCTGTAGACTCAGCCCTGGCATTTTCTTCGTGTTATATGTTTACATTTAAATGGCAAAGGGCGTCCGTTCAAGAAGGAGGAGTGAGAGTCCGCAGCGAGGTGCCATTTGCCAAAATGGTGTGCAATAATCATTGCTGTGTGTGCGACAGCCTCACGTAGACGTCGTCATCGGGACGCCCAGTAGAGTCGGGCCAAATGGCGGCAAAATAAGGCCGAAATATTAAAATCCAACATTCACAAAGTCACGAAGTGCCAGAGACACCGACAGCAGCCGCAACAGTAATAATAACACCACCGAAAACAAAAACAAGGACAACAACAGGAACCGGAACCGGAAAGGGGGAGGGGATTGGGGCGAGAACGGGAACAGGATCAACAATGCTAAGCAAATAGACGAAATAATGAAAAAAAGTCTCAAAACTTGAACTCGGAGGAACAAGACTCGACATTTTGATACCCAACTCCAGAATATCTTCAGCTTTGTTTAGAGAAGTACAAGTTTAAAGAATAAGTAAAACTTCGAAAACTAGACCTACTTCGTAAGAGGTAACTAGAGAAAAAGCATAAAATATACATTTTATTTGTAACTTAGCTTATTATTTTTAAAATCTAAGATGAATAACTATCTAAGATCTAAGATAAAAAAATTAGAAATAATATAAATAATATAAAAACCATAAATGGATTATAATACCAGTGACGAATGCGCATTTGATGATTAAATATCTGTTATATTAATTTTGCTGACGGATAATTATTGTGTATGTATCGTGTATTATTGTTATTTTATTTTATATAAATAATATTTTATATATTTCTCTTATTGTTAGACACTTTCAGAAAAAAATATAAATGAAAAAAAATCTTTTGTATACCTTTAAAAAAAATAACAGCACTTATATATAGGTAATCAATTTTCCCAGCCGAATTAGGAAAATATAACGGTAAAGTATATATAATTGTGTCAACAAATTCTGGTCTATCCATCGCTTTCCCTCAGAATCCAAGGTACATAGAAAAAACAAACACAGAAAGTTTTACTTCAGACAGAACAGAAAAAAATGAGCGGAAAACTCATCAGCCCGAATGGAGGTCGCCACGGGTGCAGTAAACGTGGCTAATGAATGCTTTTTGGCCCAGTGATGGTAGCTCTGTGTTTAATTTAATAACACGCACACCCCCAGGTCCACCCGCTTGCAAACACACACAGAGACAGAGACAGGACTACAGTGAAATACACTCGGCGAAAGGACAACATCGACATATGTAGGAATCCACCACATACACATGTTGTCATACGCTCGTTTGTTTGTGTATTGAACAAATAAATTTGAAATGTTGACAACATTTTGTTGTTTGTTCATAAACGAGGCCATCGTCACCTGTGGGATTCCCGCTAGCCAGCGACCACCCACCACCCACCGACCACCTCCCACCACCCACCGGGGGAACCATCAGAGCTCCCGAACCACCGCCAGCCGTGGGGCAATAAAACTTGATGCCACCGACTACAGCTACTTTGGCCCCTGAGACTCGGCAGACGGCATAAAAAGCAAAAACTTCCATATTACTGCCACATGACCATACACTTCTATGTACATAGGAAACTCGCAGACCCACACCCACACCCACGCCCATTTCAAACCCATAAACTGTCATGTAAAATCCCAGAAACTTTCATTTGCAATTTGCTTAAAGTTTATGCAATAGAAGAGCCACAATAAAAGTTCTTGCAAGGTATATGGTCCATAATAAACAGGGCTTACCAAATGAAAAAACAGGTAAGAAAGGCTATTCTTCTACAGGATCACAGGCTTATAAATCCATGTAGATACTAAATATTTTTATCTAAAGAACTTACTTTGAAAACTCAAAAGTTATGATAGGTTTCATCTTTTGGTTTCAGGATAACTATTTGAATTATTAACATAAATTTTAGAACTAAACAACTCTCTACAAGGATATAAATCTCCGAAAATGAAAACCCGTAGGAAAGGCTATATGTTCTTGAGAATCACAAGTTTATAAATACGTTAATCCATGTAGGTCTAAAGAACCTACGTTGAAAACTCATAAGGTATCATAGTTTTCATCTATTATCATTAATTCACGGTAACTATTGGAAACATTCCCATAAATTTGAGTACGAAATTACCCTCTGCATGGATATAAATCCCCGGAAGTGTATAGTTTCCCATGTTTTGTTGCAGCATGTTTGATATTTGAACATTAAATATTTGCCACACAATTTGATCGCTTTGTTTATTGTTTGTTTACCATTATGCATTTTTAGCTGGCCAAGAACTAAAGAAAACACATTTCATAATTAATAAAAATTCATTAAAAAGAAAAACATGAATTTATTTTCCCGCATAACAATGTTTGATCAAAGCTTTAACCATCCAGGGAGAAGACAAAAGTGTCACATTCAGTGGGATTTAACTTGGAACTTGGATAAATCGATTATTTTCCTTTGACTGAGATCCTTTACGACCCACATGAGTATAAAGCTGAGAATACAGAGCGCCAGCTTCCAATCAATTTCAGAGTCATTTGTTACAAATTTTAAGTGCAACCGCCGCAAATGTTAATCAAAATTAAATCCCATAAAAAGAACAACGACAAAAACTTCTTATCGCTTCCTGGCATGCACACAGTTAAGAACAGGACGCGCTTTGCTGCCTTCCCAGCTGGGAGGACATGTGGGTGGTAGATTGGTGGTGGGGCTCACCAATCACGTAGCCACAGATCCTGCAGAAGGTAATGCTCCTTCATATTTCAACGTCACAACGGCATCGTCATCATTTTTCTGAGGCCAACGCAACGGCGATGACATCAACAGTTCTGCATAAATTTGCACCCGATAAAAATTTCAAATGTTTTCATCAAATCATTTTCGGTGAGCAGAGGCTTTCATATCCTTGGATACGCTTTCTGGGATCTGGGAACTGGGCTGTTGGGTGTTGGATGCCGGTGTTCCTGGCGAATCAAGTCGAGTCGTCATCCATCATTAATGGAGCGCAGAAGGTCTGAAGTTGAAGGAGTTGAAATGGCAACTAAGCGCCACGGGCTACTGCGGCATCTCACGGGTCACGGGTCAGGGGTCGCGGGTCGCGGGTCTAGGGTTGACGGGTCCGGAGGTCGGTGGGTTGACGATGACATTACTTTTTAATGACTTTGACTTTCTGCAGCAATTGCTGTGCGTCTGGCACTCGCACCGCTCCTTCTTTTGTTTCGTTTTATGAGCCTCATTGAAGACGCAGGGCGTTTCTTTCGGATTTTATTATTTTCCTTTAAATTTTCCTCTCTTTTGCAGGTCCTTGATTTTCCTTTATATTTGCAGTACGTACACAGTCATGCTTGTATCGCGAAATGTATAAAATGGTAATAATTTTGTTTGAAAATACAGGATTTAATATTTGCACTTTAAATATGGGTCTTCCTGATGGATTTTTCCATTTAATTCTTGTGCTTTTAGGCTGTTTTTTCGGGGGTCCAACTCGCTGACGGGTTGAGCCATACTTTTGGTGGTCTTATCGAGACATTTACGTGCATTTTAATTTAATCTTTTTGTCCGTAAACTAACAAACCGAAAAGCATGAAAAAAATGAATATATAAAATATATTTTTCCAGCCCAGGGTGGATCTTTTGATTTTATTATTGATGTCGCATACACGACATGGCAGTGTAATATTTCACTAAGCGACAACAATCGACTTATTTAACCATTTCGTGCCAGTCAATTAATTTCCCTTGAACCATTATTTCATTACAAAAATAGGCACTTTAACTCGCCGCATTGTTTTTTGGGCTGCCGGCAATCACAATCCAGAAAAAACAAATAAATGCAAATATTCTCGTAAATCAAAAGCCCAAAAATTAAATGCCAGCTTTTTTCAAGGCTGTTCCCAGCAATTAAAGTGTATCGAATGGCTCTCCAAACTCGCAGGCCACTTTTGTGTAAGATTTCGTGCATATTGCATTTTGCTGCCACGCCCCTTGCTCACCACAACGCCCCTCGGAGTCCTCAGACGTAGGCCGAAACCGCCGTCGGCCGTAGGCTGACGGCTGCCAATATTCATATAATATTTTCGCAGTGAAATATTTTCTGCTCATAAAAGAAAATTGACTGCGAAAATTGTTTTTACCGAGGCGCTTGCAGCTCAACTTCCGCCACCCCCTCCCCCCTGACACTACCCCCGTACAAGACGCCCCTAAAAGTCCTTTATTTTTGTGGGCGTGGGCGTGTGTGTCGGCGGTGCTTTGTTTACTTTTTTGCGTGTGCATTTTTACGTTTTTATGCGTTATTTTGCATGCATCAGCGCGTTATTAAATTCCGCGCTCCGCAAGGAGCAAGCATCCGGCTCCCCTTCTTGTCTTATTTAACCGCAAGCTTCTTCCTCATAAAAGCCAAAGCATAAAGGCGCAAGACGCTCCCAGCCACGCCCCACTTCGAAATACCGCCCATCAAATTCGGCACATTGTTCCGCCTTGAATACGCAATTGCTGTGCTTCCCGGTCGTATACCCGTACATCCCACGGATCCTTGCATCCGCATCCGAAATGCAAGACACGCAATTCCGACCGCGCATGATTATGAACTCTGATGCTTGTCACCTCATACTTGTACTCGCCTCTTCCCATAAGGCAGCATCTTTTTGTGGCTGCTTAGGCACTACTAATCCCGGCTGAAAGGATCTTAGTGCTGTTGCCGTCATAAACTGATACGCAAAGATGTTGCAAGAGGAATCCATGGAGCGGAGACGGGATCTATTCCAAAGCTTACTGCCTTTAAAATGTTTGTTTCTGCATATATTGTACAAGTATGTATGGTATGTAGTCATGGGATGATTTCAATCTAAAGAAGGGCCTTAGCAATATTTTCGGTTCCTAGAATTAAAATTCAAGAAAGCTGACTCAAATTCCATTAAAATTGGGTTCTTAATGTATTCAATTTAAAGAATATTGTTAACATGGCTATTCTCTTATTAATAGGTTACAACAATCAAAAAACCACACAGAAATATTTATCAGAGGTACCTTTAACCTTTTACAAGAGTCCTTAAATCACACTTAAAGTTCAATTTTGGGTCCACGAATCGAATTAACTGTCGGATTTAATGAAAGCACGCTCTGGCATAAATAAAACGAAAGATTAAAGTCTCTATAAAAAGCTTGTGGGGCAATTAAAACACAAATTCATTTTTATAAATTAATTGGAGTGACTTTTCGATATCGGATATAAAAACAATTTTTCGCTTGTAGATGATATTTTACACTCCTAAAGTTTTAATTAGGATTTCAGTGGGAGGATATTGTTTTTTGAAGAAGTTTTTGTAGCGATCAAGCCAGTTTATTGTTACATCAATTGATTTTTTTAATAAATTACAATTTATTACTGGTTCGAATATACAGTGTCTGTTTTTTTAAATCCTTGCAGAATAGCATTCATAACATATACTGTTAAAACATGTACTTTAACATTAACATGCCGCTGTTTAGTGACTCAGAACAGCATGTTAAGGCAGAGCTAACAGAAAATTCTTCTGCCTGTGTTAACCGTTAGAACAGTTTCCTCCTGTTTTGGGCAAAGGGGCATCTGTTAAACTCAAAATGTTACTTTAACATAAGCTAATAACAGAAATTTCTGTTAATTCGGCTGTAGGCTAAAGGACCAACAACAGGAAATGTTAACTTCTGACTTTACTGCAGAAAGGAAAACTCATTTGCTTCGTTATTGTTTGAAATCTCAAAAGTTAAAAAATCCTCACTGGAAATTCACTATCAAATGAAGGCTGGCAACATCTTGTAGCAATTAGTTTTCATTCACTATGGAAACCAGGTGATGGATGCTCACCTTTAACCCTGCCGACAAATTTGCAATAAACACGGACATGTTTCAGTGTAGTTCGATAAACACATGCAGGCAATTCATCATTCCCACACACGCGGGGATAATCTATACGGCAGGCCAAGGGGCAGAGATAGGGACATGGACAGCGATAGGGATGCAGATGGATTTTAGTGTGTGGAAGGAATCCTTTTGAAAGGACGAGCCACCGCCAAAAACGCCCCATTACAGGAGCTCAATGCACAAAAATTCATCCCGTTGGCTGATGGCTGGAGCCAAAAAGCGAATGTCAACACTATCAATCATCGCTTTGACAGTTTGAGTGCTTGTTTTAGTATTTGTGCTTTTGATTATGTGACGCATCCACACCACCCATCCCACCCAAACCCTGTCACACAGTCACCCAGCCCCCCGCGAGGCGCATCAATTGATACACTTACAACAAATTGTTTGCAGTGGAACACGTGGGCGTTGCCCCGTCCCAGGGATATCCGAATACCTATGTATTTATGTACCCTACGGATGTGCGGGCGGGGGACGACTCTTGATTGATGGAGCCGCCGACCTAAGCCATTTTAAATGAACAAATTGAATGTCCGGAAGTACAGTTGAGGAAAAGTGAACAGACTCGAATGTTACCGAAAGACTCCACGAAACATTTTTAAATCATTGCAGGCATAAAAGTCCATGCAGTTTAAAAGGCGCCATCTCCGAGCCTGTAGTCTGTTTATAATCTAGATCAGGATCACCTCCCAAATCGGGATAAGAGTGTCCTGGCTTGTGAGAGTTGCTCAAGCTTCCGTGTTTTTTCAGAAGGTTGCGACTTTCATTTGAATCTATTTCAAATGATTCAGGTGGGTTTCAGATACATATCTCTATAAAAATTAAGAAATGATTACAGGGAACTTTAATTTAAGTTTATATTCAATTACTTATTTATTTTATCATTAGTTAAAAGATTATACTTGTCGGGCCAAATATACATTTCAAATGTTTTTAAGAAACACTCTTATTTGGACTAAAAAGGATAACAATATGATATGATAGATATTTTATTTTTTGTTGTAAATACCAACTGCATACATAAATTAATCGGAATCAAAACATTAATTTACATTTATAATAAAAAATTGTTTGAAATGTGTACTTTTTTTCAAAAACTAAACATAAATAAACTGAATTTTATGCCTTTAAATAATTTAAAGCTTGCCAGAATGGAAATTATTTTAAGAGAAATATAAAGGTTTTTTTCTACAAGAGTTTCAAGCAATTAATGAAGTAATTTAATATTTCGAACAATGAAACGAATTTCCAATAAAATAAATATCTAAACAAAATCAAAGCCTAACGTGATGTTACTGCAAATGGATTTGGCCTGGCACGAAAGGATGTGAGCTGGCGCTGCTTGAGGTACGCCTCCCTGTCTGCCCGCTGACGCTCCTCATCGAGCTCCTGGCGCTTCTTCTCCTGCATCCTGGAGCTCTGCAGGTTGTAGACGCGACGCTGCTGGACTCGCAGCTCCGCGGACAAGTTAAAGGGCTCCACCTTGATTGGGACGGCTTGAGAGCGACGGTTGTCCGGCTTCAGAGGACCCCGCGAGGTCGAGGGAACAGCTTTGGCCTTTGGAACCTGCCGACGGCAAATCTCTTCCTCTAGTTTGCGCTCCCTTCGGAGCTGCTCAACCCTCTGGCGGCGCTTGGCTTCCATCTCCAGGGAGTTCTTCAGCACATTAGGGGTTACCGGGTGGGTGACGCGATGCACGACCGCCTTGGTGGCTTGGCGTTCGTGGACGAGGCGGAAATCCGGCATTGGCCGACTGCGGAATTCGCGCTGTTTCTTCTCCTGCTCCTTTTGCTGTCGGATCAGTTGATCCTTGCGCTCCGAATAAATGTCCATGAAGTTATAAGCCTTAAAGAAGAAATAAATTATAATTTGCATTACGACTGAGAGCATAAAAGCCCACCTGCGGTGGAATATTCTTCGACATCTTCTTGGTGTTCCTGGCCCACGTGTCGCACATATTCTTCTTGGAACCAAGATTTATATTCCCTCAAAACCTTGACGCGATGTGGGCGTGAAAGTAATTTTTCTTGTGAGGTTTCTCGGCTTCGGAGCGGTCCCTTTTGTTCTCCAAGGACTCGAGGCCCTCGATCTTTCTCTTGGGCAGGTTCCCAATATCTTCCACTTCGTGTTTGAAATTCTCGGTACAATTTAAATCCGCTTCAGACTTGATAATATTATGTAAGAATGGGACCGGCTTGCCGTGTGGGAAGGGATTGAAGGGGTGATTGGTAATGTCGAAAATCCAAAGCCCCGGTCACATTCATGGCTTAGCCTACTGGTTTTCCGGATTCCAGGTAAAGTGTTTATGCGTTGGGGGAAATCTCATTTGAACATGCACCTGCCGGGCTCCTACCCGGATAGCCAGCTTGAAGGTCTGTCTCCAGCTTCCGCCGCTCCATGGGCCCTGGTCCGCTGCATTTAAACGGGGAGCGGGATGCCCATCAGTTGACATTGTCAGTTTCCTGCCTGTCCAACTGTCTGTCCCCGTCAGTCCTGGATGTCTATGTGGTGTCAATTTGATTGCAAAGGTAATTCAAATAATCTCATCATACACAATCAAGCTGTCTACCCGACTGTTGGTCCTTCACTCACGCTCCCCCAGGAGTCGTCCCATCCACATCCTCGTTCACCTCCTCCCCAGCTCCTCCAAACGAATGGAAACTTCAAAGCGAGCACTGCAAATAAATCAAATTAAATTTAACATTTTTTCCCTTTGCCCCAGTGTGGCGGAGAATTTAATTTTCAGCATCTGATTTCATTGAATTTGATTAAAAAGGTGCTGAATAATTAAATTTATTAAGAGTTGGAATATAAAAGTGCGAAAAGTGTTTGTTTTTTTAAACCCATGTAGTAAAAACCTGCCAAACAAAATAAACATGCAGGGAAATACGAATTACACACAAAGGTCATGTTTTCAAAGGGTTTTACATCTGTCACTTCGCAGGAAGAAATCTGGAACCAATAACGAAAAGTAGCATTGCGTTTCCAAAATATCAATTAAGCCAAACGCACTTGGAAAGGCATAACTTTATGTAGAAACATGACCGATGATCTGGCCGATGAACTATAGGAGTCAACCTCCTTTTAATATAGAAGATTTCAAATTCTTCTTAACCTTTTCGGTCCAAACTTTTGTGATTAGTATAATTTCTAGTAGAATTTTAAATTTGAATCTTTTAAATTTAATTGACTATTCAGTGCTTTATTATATTAAGTTAATTCTTCAAGTTCACAGGTTGAATCTATTTGCAGTTCTCCGGCACTAGGTTTGAAAGGAGATTAATGTTTAGCCAACTATTTTCATGGCACTACCCAAAATTTGTGATTAGATTGGATTACGGCAGACTTCGGCCATATGGATATTTTTCAGATCCACTTCTCCTTTTAAGGTGACTAACATGGAGGTGGAAACATTGTAGCTCTCTGTAGGTGGAGATATCCAACTAAAGCATTAAAACTAAAACTAAAGTTAAAGTAATTCTATGATAAGAAATATCAAAGTATGGAAATAATAAGAATATATCCCACGACGCTTTAAACTTCTAATTTGGCTCCCACGCAATGTTAAGCCCAAATGGGTTAAGAAATTGGTTCGAAGAATTACCTTCGGTTGAGGTCCTACCATTACATTTTCAAATGGCCCTAAATCGGGGTTGTATAATATACTGCCTCAACAGTCAAAAATGTGAATTTATTCACATGGCAGAAAGCCATGAGCTTTTAATTTTGTAAATTTCATTTTCCAGCAATCTTTGTTTTGGCCGATACCAGAGGACATGCTAGAGACATGGCAAGACCATAGGAGCTTTGGCCTTTTTATTTGGCAGAACAAATTTGACGGCCCGTACATTTTGAAGGCTCTGGCATAAAAGAACGAGTATAATGCCAAAAAAATCATTTAATAAATGCAAAAAGAATGGATTACAAAATCAAGTCCAGGACAGAATTGACTCAATATAGGATATGACATAAGCTAAGACCATAACAAAGGTTCAAGGGCTCTTATATATTTAATTTCGTGTCAAGTAGGTGGCTTAGTAGTTGCCGAAGGGCGCCGCTTCTAACGGTGCCATTAGCATTAATTTGGCTTATTTATCATTACGGTTTCGCACTCGCAGATGAAAAAGTTTCCCAAGACTGCATATTTTTTTGATTAACCAAAACAAGATGTCGGAAACTTGTGTCAAGGGGGCTGGAAAACGCCATAATCCAGATCCAGTGAGGCTTAAGCTGGAAGGAGGGTCTTCACTCCAAAGATACTTGCCAAGCAGATCCGGCTCCTGATTAGGAACTATGTAAATACACATATGTCTGTGAGGGACAGTCTTCACATGTGCGATGGTAACTTTTAAAAGCTTTCTCCGGATGCTCGACAATGCGAACAAAATAAAAGTTGTGCCGCCCATCCCAGATAGACATTAGAAGAAGGAAAGTTAACACTGGGGCAGGGGAAAGCGAGTTACGAGAAACTTACCGACTGATAAACGTGCCTCAAAAACAGAGGGCCGAACTTATCCTCCGAAAAGTTGCCGCAAACCGAGTCCTGTTCCTCCTATCGCTGCGATAATTGCTCCTTTAACCAGAGGAATTCTTTCTTTTTCCCCCAGCCCCTTTCTTTGGGAAGTGTATGGTCCTTGATTAGTTTGCGAACGGAGTCGGGGCAGTGTGGTCTTTGTGTATTATCTTTCAGTTTGCAATTAGTGGCTCATTTAAAAGAGATTTGCTGCAGCGACTTTTGCTGATTAGACAGGGTCCAGTTGCAGGGCGGGTCAAAGGTCCCGGAGTGATTGAAGTTTGAGCCGAAAGGATGCCGGGCATGGTATGGGCTGTCAGGGGCTGACAGAGGGGGGCACGATGAAAGCAAGGCCAACATCGCCTCCAGCCATGTGAACAGGTTCGCCGTGGCAAACATTAAATGCTACTACTCTGCCGCCAACGCATTCTTCTCGAATCATTTAACCCGAGCGCAATTTTCATAAAACGAAATTATTAAAATTGTTTATTCGGGTTTGGCGATGTGAGAACACTCATGTGTGCCCATGTGTGTCCTGGCTGTGTGTCCTTGCTGTGTCTGAGTATCTGTGTTCAATTTCTGCTCCGGCGAAAGCGCCCCAAAAACATTCAGTCGCTCCCTCCCTACATTATTATTGAGGAGATACCCAAACCGAACACAAACTTAAAATTAAATGAAAAAGCCTTTTCAAAATATGGTTAGAATGGCCCGAAGGTAACCATAAACTTGATTATCATCGTCGTTTTCCATAGCAGTGCCGGTTATAAATGTTAATAGAATCCAAAAAGAATTATCCCCCAAGCCCCATATTGGCTCTGGCTCTGAGGTATTCAAATACCATTAATTCCAGCACAAATCTCTTCAACATTTACACATCAGCGAAATGAATTGAGGAGTTTTATTTATTGATGTGCTTATTTCGGACAGAAATTCCATCAAAATGCAAACAAATGCAATCGAATTGCGAATTGCGGACTCGAAACGGAATGTGTCAGGACATCAATTAATAAATTTGCGACAGCGACCATATTGTCAATCATAATTATTGATTGTCCATTACGGGCTTAATTTATGCATGCCATTCCCAGTGTTCGTGCTGAAAGGCGATAAAGAATCGATTAAAATGTTTGTTGGGGACATCAATTCAGCGGCATCGAAATCCTTGGCACTCTGTCCCGCGACACTCCTTCACAGCAGTATCCGTGAGGTGTTGACATTAGCGATATCTTACATACTGCTCTGGTATCTTTTTTGGATATTTATGACATTACCTGGTCTGCGACTATTTATGGCAATTAATTGTCACCGGTAGGTCGTTGGGTGTTGGGCTTTGGGCCTTGGGCGATGGGTAGTGGGCGGTGGGCAAAATGCAAATTTAATTTGTTAACCCTGTCAGCTGTCCAACTGGCCAACTTACCGGGCTCAAAGCCAAAGGCCGAACAATGTGCGCGTTTCTTATCGCACGTCAGCAGCAACACCGGCGCACCGTTAGTCCCACATGTCCTGGCATATCCTTTTTGCTAGGAGCCTTGTGCCAGCCCTGTGGAGTCCAGCCGAAGCCGACACCGATGCTTACTTGACGCAACAGCAGACCAATAAACAAAAGCATTAAACCCATAAAACAGGGAACATGGCACTCTCGAGAATTAACACTACATTATTCACAATGCAATTTCGAAACAAGTGAAATGGCAGTCAGCTCTGATGGCTCGAAGAGCTAATACCCTTTAATACAAAATTTCTTAATGACAATCAATGAATTAGTCGGGTAAAAACATAAAAGTAAAGGTCAATGGATTATATTACAAAAGTCACAGATTAAGGTTTGTATTTCTAAGGTTTCTTACATTAATTTACCCTAATTACTTATTTTACTAGAACATTATTTAAAATAAGTATTACATGGATAAAACTTAGCTAAGTTTATATTTTTTAATTTTTAAGTTACAATGAATGTACTTCTTAACAAAGGTAAAAGTTTGAGTAAAATTCCAACCTAACAGCTATACATTTTTTAAAGAATTTTCATTATTGTTTAATATTTTTATGTTCAAATCTATATGAATCTATATTAAGAAAACATGAAAAACATAGGAATAGAACATTGAAATATTTTCTTTGTTTAAGATGTTTCAAAAATATTATACAAATATGAACAAATTTCACTGTCATATAAAATAATACTTTCAATGCCCTAAACAAGTTAATAGTTTTTTATTTCATTCAAAATTGTAATGTAGTTTTAATTAATCTTTAATTAAAACTAAAAATAATTAATAAAGCGAAGTAGAGGACTCCAGTCCTTATATACCCCATGATTCCTGGTGTAAATTTTACAAAAAATGTTTCAACTCGATGCGGCACTGTCCGATGCGACTCGGAATGCGAATGCATATGGATATGGTGGTGTGGCATTTTGTTTTAAAATGGGTTTGCGTGAGTGGGAGAACGGTCCAAGAGGGTGGGGCAAACGGGGATGGTCGGGTGTGTGTGGGTGCTGACCCACATGGATGCCGTTTCTGTGGCTGCGCCACTTGCCTCCGGACGGTCTTTGGCGCTCTGTAGGTGTCTTCCTGGGGGTCGGACACGGAACACGGGATTGGGCTGCACCTTTCGCCGTCGCCGTCTTCTTTTTTCATTTATTAAAAAAATGTGAAAAATTAAAAATATTGTACGCTGCATACACCACTGTGGCCCGTGTCTGGGACTGGGGCTCTGCTGTTTTCCCGTGATACTTTGCCGTGTTTCTTTTTTGCATATTTCCCACAACACATTTTCGAGTCGAGGCAGTCGCGCTTAAATCATCCAAAAGGGGGCCCCGGCTATAGTTAGTTCGCCGCTGAAGTTGGGCTTATCCCATCAGCCTCGGAGGTGCAAAACGCACCACCACCACCCACCACCCACCAGAACCACCACCACCAGCTACTCCACCTCAGCCCATCCCTTCTTGATTTATGTTTCGAGTTTGCGTTCATTTATCATTACAGTTGAAAGCATTGCCGCTCGGGTTTTGTTTTGTTCCTTGTTTTATATCTTTTTTAAATATTGCACAATATGCACAGCAGCCGGGAAAGAATAATTCTTTTTAACACAAGTCATTTTTTCTTATTTTTCAGGTGCTTATCAGCGCAATGCTTTTACCATTTGCATTTTTAAATAATGCCAATCGAAGTGTCACAGTAAAATATAAAAATTGGTGTTTCCATCTACAATAAATTCAATACAAAGCTGAAATAAAATAGACCAACATTTGAAAAGCTATGGGGTACATGCACGGGAATATTGGTTAACTGTGATATGACTATAGGATACCAAGTACTTCTTCAGCCCCTAACAAAGTCTATTTAAAAATCGATCATGCCATACCACCTATTTAAAGATTACTTGAAACTCAGAGACTATTAAAGATGGGCATAATAATATATTTTTCATGAAGGCTCCTATAATCCCCTCTCAAATCCTTGATGTTTCACATTTTTGCCACGACACCTCCCACCGTGAAAACCGCCAATTTTTCGTAGCAGCCACTAAGAACAACTTTTGGAAATATACGCGCAAAAAATCGATCTATCTCGGTTCATTTTTAAAGTAATATCAGACGTTTTAGTTAAGCTGTTTAATCTACGTATTTTCGGAAATAAATTATAATTCACCTAAGCCAAAAAAAAAATGAATAAAGATAGTCTAACTATATCCTATAGATTCAATAAAAATGAACGACATTTTTTCAAAATTAATTCTATAAGGATTCTGGTTTGATTCTGAAATTCTTTTGGAATTTTCTATATCTTAGAAACCATTCAACGGCAAGGATACATAAGCTTCGTCTGTCCCCGGACACACTCCCAAAACTATAAAATTTATGGCATTTCCGATCGTTCAGTTATATGGCAGCTAAAGGATATAGTCGACCGATTCCGGACGTTACGACTTATGTATATACTGCATGCAAAGAAAAGAAGGGTATGTGAAAGGTTTGAAGGCGATAGAAAGCTTTAAAACACAGAGACTTTTTTGCGTAGAAACAGACTCACGGACCAAGGGACATGTTTATATCGACTCAAAAGGTGAAGCTCATCAAGAATACCTTTACTTTTTGGTATATAATAATAGTGTCTGCAAAGGTATAAATATATTTTCATGCAAATCCCACTTAACACATGTGATTTTCCGAAAAAGTAAACTTCAATATTTACTTAAAAAAATAGTAAAGTGGTTTTTTTTTAAAGTTTAAACCTCGTTCAGTTCAGCTGCTATATTATAGTGGCCTGTTTTTAGCGAGACTCATAATTTACTTAAAAGTAAAAAAATTCACTCCAATGACAAAAACACATAAGCCGTAACGTTACTGTAAAAATTGATGTCGCTCAAAATATTAAACAAAGGTTTTAAATTAATTCTTAAATTCTTCTTTTCATTCCAACTCAAGTTAAAAAAAACTTTTGCGGAAACCATTTCAAAGGTTATTCAGGGATGGATCTAGATTATTGTCATGTTTACAATTTTTTATTAAAAATGTTAATCTGTAACATTTGAATCATAATTTTCGTTTTTGAAGCGTACGTGAGAAAATCAGTCGTTTCGGGCAAGGTTTTATTTTTAATCATGTTATGTATTTAGCAAATACTAAATACACAACACACTAAAAAGTGTAATTAACTGAAACGAAAAATAGTGAGTTTAGATAGATGAAGTTTATTAGAAAAATTTTAATAAAACTAAAAAAACGATTTAAAGAATATTTTTAAAAATTAAAAAGCGCTGTTGAACGAGTTTCGTTGTAATTTCCAAACAATTTGATATAATTTAATGAAAAAATAATGACACTCTGAATTCATAGGAATGAACATTTAAATTCAAATTTCTCGCAATTTTCTCTGGGAGTATTTGTATTTATTATACTAAAGCAATAGAAAATATCTTAAATACCCATTTGCGAAAGCAGAAAAAGCTTTCAGCAATGTGGCATTTTGGTGTTTGGTCTCTTGGCCTTTTGGCCTCTTGGTCAGGAAGAGTGTCCCCGTGCCTCGTGTTTTTGTGGCCCCTCTTAATTAAAGTCCTTTTACAACAAGAATTTTTTTAATTCCATAAAAACAAATACCACTAGCGGTGGAGACAACAGGACAAAAATTGCAATACAACAAAATAAAAGCAAAAAAGCAAAAGCCATCATCAGGAGTCAGTTGTGTTTGCGCAGCCGTGAGTAAAAAATTCAAAAACATAAACGGAAATTACCACAAAATAGAAACCGCAGAGCTCCAAGCCAGCCCAAACCGAAACCGAAACCGAACCCAAACATCCCAACCACCCCATCCGGCAACCACTTTGGTGGCACATGTACTCGAACATCCAGATGCCCCACACATTGTGAGGGGTGCAGTGACATTGTTGTTTTTGTTGTGGTTGCTGCTGCCGCAATCTAGCAGGACAATCTTTTGATTAACATTCTTGGCTTTTTTTGGGGGAAATTAGTTTTTATGTTTATTACCTGGACCATTAAAGGGGCGCTGACAATGCTCGAGGGGAGCTCGAAATGAACTTGTTTGGCCTGAAGAGGGAATTTCCAAATACAGCCAAAGCTCGCTAAATCGAATCGATTTCAGAAATTGACATTATTTTGTGAAAAAGTTTGTTTGAGTAAGAAATCACAAATAGATTCTCTTCCATTTTGTTCACTTTACCAAAGAGATTATTGCGTTCATCTTAGAGAGGCTTCACTGTACTTCGTTATGCTGATGATGACAGGAAGCCAAAAGCGGAGAAAAGAAATGATTCTAATCAATACTTCTGCCTCCTGGCCAACAGCCACTTAATTAATGCAAATGGTGGCCACTCGTTGATTTTAATTTAGATTAGAGACTTATTATGTAAATCGAGAATTGAGAATCGAGAAAGGAATCCAGCTCAGGTCGTCCTTGCGGCAGACTTCCTTTTCATCTTTCATCTGCCCCTTGCCAATCTTCAATTAAGCAATTAAATTCGGTGTCAAAGATATTTCCAAACCAAACATACTCGTACATTTACTCGGACAAATGCGAATTTATAGAATTTCTATGGAGCCGTCATAGCCACCTGGCCGACGTGTCATTGTCAAATGTTATTCGAAATTAATAAATGTCAGGACGAGCCCAAGAGCCAAACACAGGCCTTGGCTGAGTCGAGTTCATTTTGGGCAAAAGCCGACGTTTTAATTAACTAATAATGCTGCTGATTTTGCTGCTGAAAGTATTTTCCGTCTGTAGTATGTTTTCCTTGCAGTTCGGTGGCCGCTCTCATAAATTCAATTTTGTCCTTGCGGTAATCGTATTTGGCAGTGAATGTCCTGCTGGGGCAGGTCCTGGCTGCAGCTGCAGCTGTCAGTGGCTCCATGCAATGGCTAAGCCTGCCGGCATTTTGACGGTGTTTTGTGTGTTTTGTGTGGCTCGCACACCGTAAATCAGTTGGCATTATTTGTCACATGCACGCC
>JAWNPU010000071.1:7500-32500 GCA_035047325.1 Drosophila vallismaia
TGTTGCCGATAGGAACAGGAACGCCAAGATAAAAAGGTGGAAATCCTATATAGACCAACATAACGCCAAGGTATTCTACAAACCTGGCAAAGAAAATTTCGTGGCAGATGCGACTATTCACAGCGAGCTCTCACTGACCTACACTGTCGAAACCACAGATAAACGGCTAAATTGCTTCAGGAACCAGATCATTCTGGGGGCAGCACGGTTTCCGCTCAAGCGAAACCTAGTGCTGTTCCGAAGTAAAACTCGCAACTTGATCAGTTTTACTGACAACAGTCAGTCAGTCAGTCCTATTAAGAGCCCTGAAAGAAGTCGTTAATCCTGTTGTCGTGAACGCTATTCATTGCGACTTGCCTACTCTAGCAAGTTTCCAACACCACCTTATAAAGCACTTCCCAACCACATAATTCCGTCACTGCAAGAATATAACCGATAAGAATGAGCAGTTAGAAATCGTCACTGCAGAGCACAATCGTGCGCACAGAGCCGCGCAGGAAAATATTAAATAAGTCCTTTGTGACTATTATTTTCCTAAAATGGCCAGTTTAACAAAAGAACTGGTAGCTAATTGTAGGAATATAATAAAATCTTGCACTCAGTCACTCGGGAGAGGCCAATTGAGGTTGTTTACTCAGGGGCCCACGAGCGTTGTCTAATCATCAAGGCTTGATTGGTAAAAGCCCAGCAAGACAGCATCGGGAGATGCAATTTCTTAGGTACGGCCTTAAAGGTGGTGGCTGGTAATCGTGATGCCTCTGATTTCCTCAAGATAAAGATAACAGAGGCCCAGCTAGTGGAGTCTAACTCTAGGCAGATAACCACCAACTCAGAAACCCAAAAACAAATAAATAAATTAACCGACACCATTAATAAGGTGATTAATGCCCAATTGATTCTTACCATTACATTGGGCAAATCGAGCATAGTAAATCCCATAATTCCTCCAGTCCTCCAGTCCCCAAAACATTATTCATATACTAATAGCCTACCCAAGAGTTAATTTCATATGGGGAGGTGGCTAACAACAAAGCGACTCCTTATACCCTAGCAAATAAGTAGCTCCGTTTAACCAATGCCAGAGTTGAGTTTAGCGCTCTGCGCTAAGATCGAAAGCTGACACTCCTTAGTTGAAGTGTTATGCTGCGCCGCAAGGAATGCTGAGTCGGCTTACCGCTCATGTATTGGTGGCGTGATACATTGTCGCGTAGAGTAGAAATAAGTTTTAAAATTGTGACTGCTTCAGTTCTTGAGCAGCATTTGTATAAATCACTTCATTACTCCGGCGCACAGCCATAATCACTTTGTTATTATAGACAATACATTGCTACGCTACAAGGCTAGTAATATCTACCATATTAAAGGGGGCGATGTAAAACCCTCCACCATCATCTCAATAAGAAGCATTAAACCCGGGGCACAAGTCCCGCACAGAACCTCTACAAAAGTCTGCGGATCACCGCTGGAGAGGACCTCACCAAGTCTCTGGATTATGAAGGAGGAGACATCATTAATTTATATACATACGTACATTGTTTAAAATTTATAGTATTTGTAAATGATTATTTTAATAAAATTTTTTGGTAGTAGCATCTTTCAGAAAATTCGATTTGTTTGTTAGAAAAATTTTCAGTGATTACCACCTGTTCCTGTCCATGGCGAATGCCCTTGGTAGTGTGAAGTTGAACTCAAAAGAGGCTTGTGAAAAGTGGCTATCCGAATTTTTCGCAAATAAGGAGGGGGCACTGTAAAACTTTTTATAAAGCATTGAATGAAGAGCAAAAAAGCAGAAGAGAGATATTTGACAACCTTATATTACAGTTTACAAATTGTCTTAGGTAGTTTTCATTTAGTGTGATATCTCTTTTATCACAATCTTGATATAAAGTGTTGTTCTATACTAGCTCTATTGTTGCTTATGAATTTGCAATTGTTTTAAATTGTGCAGCTTTTACTTAATTTTAGTTCTATTAAAATTCATTTGACTTATATTTATATTATATACTTTGTTTTAGATAACTTCATTGTTCTTAGGTAACTTCATTGACATAACTATTTAATTGTTTTTATATTTTACAATACCCATTCATAATTTTATTTTGTAAAAGTCTATTTCGAAATTGATTATTTCTTCTTGTGTTAAAATTTGTAGTAGGTATATATTGTTTTTTGCTGATTCTATATTTTCCTGTATGTAATTAATTTTTGCTTCTATTTTTTAGTTTCTGCATTTGGTTGTTGTATACGAGCTCTGACCACTATTAATTCGCACGGCCAATGTTTTAACGCATATGCAATGTTTAGCACACAATATATGTAACGATGGTTATCGATATGCGATGATCGATGGTCATCGCAAGGGGGGGGCGTCGTGAGCGTGGGCAGAGGAGGAGGAGTCAGTCGAGGAAGAAAAGAACGAGTTGAAAGTTGGGAAGTAAGAAAAAGATCGTCAAGCCGAAAAGTCGTCGTGTCCGGAGTAAGGCAAAGTTGTGTAGTCGTCGTATGTCCGGAGATCAAGAAGTGTAGGCACGAGTCATCTTTTTATTAAACACTAAATAGAATAACCAAACTATTATAATAGCAAATATTATTAAGATAAACAATTGTGTAAACAATAAATATCCTACATTTGGGGGCTCGTCCGTATAAACAATAAAAAGTTGACCCATTTGTAAAGTGCAGAAAGGTGAACAGTTGTGGAATTACGTCAAAAGTGCCAAATATAAAGTTGTAAATAAAAAGTTGTGAAATTTCGCAAGTTGGTTGGCGTCGGTTAGAAACTCCTAGAATCGTGGTGAATAAATTTGAGTTGATGTCAAGCAGCGAATACGAAAGCATGAGTGAGGAGGGGAAAAAGGGACAGCGATATGGTGCCGTCACACGGTCGGGGGCAAAGCGAGGAGACGAAAATGAAAAAGAGGAGAGGAACAGCGTCTATCAGAAGTGTGTGCAGACCAAATAAAAGAGATGCAAGCAGAGAGTAATAAAAGTCTACAACAAATAATTCAGCTGCTTTCGCTTAAGATTCAAGCTGATGAAATTACCCAGAAAGAACCGAAACTAACTGCAGACAATTTTGCAAAAATTGTACCCGACTTCGATGGCGTCAGCATCCCAGTGGAGATTTGGCTTGAAAATTTTGAGCAGAATTCAGATGCATATGAGCTTACGGAAAAACAACGATATGTGCAGGCACGAAGAAAAATGGTTAAAATGGCCAAGTTGTTTCTGGAGTCAGAGTTGGTGAGCACATATGAGCAACTTAAAAATGTCCTAATTGGCGAATTTAGGCGCGAGTTACCGACCCATCGGTACAATACACCACTCCTCCTTCTAACCCCCACGCCTTCACAAGTGAAGACATCGAACCGGGAAACGTTGCGATACAAAGTCGCAACATAAACATCAACGACGAGTCAGCCGCCGATATTCACCGTTAGCAACACCGCATTCCCTTCACACAGACAACGCAGCGCATACAATCCCATATACACACTTGTAAACATACTCTCTGTTGCATCAGACTCTCTATTTCTAAGAACTCCATTCGTTATACGCATATACATATTCACTGTTAGCTTATTTTAAGACCAAAAATAAAGACGACCGCTCAGTGGAGTTTTAGCAGCAACCACTTGCAGACGTATCCAATTCGATCGAATTCCCTAACAACCGTAGCTACTTCCAAGGCCAGCTCCTCTCTTCTCTGCATTTAAATACCCCGCGAAGCTCCCCGGAGGTAACTGGCGCAGCCGGAAACTGGAATGGAAAATATTCTATAAAACCTTCTATTAGTTCTACTGTAAGTAGGTGTAGAAAAAGAGTGAGAATGAAGTGCAGTAATGTCTAAAAGTGAATACAACAAAAGTCCTACTACAATACATAAACCGCCTTAATTAACATACAAAACACCCAGATATAATTGCAATAAAAAAAAAAAAAAAAAAAAAAAAAAAAACGATGTAGTGTACCTACGTGGCATCAATCGCTGATAAACCACTGCCGAAACATTAAAGGCCCAGTACTACACCACAAAATACTTGTATATACATCGAAAATATACACAACAAAACCATATATACAAATGTGTAAGAGTGACGTGTAATGTACTTGTGTGAAATCAATCGCTGATAATCACTGCCGAAACTTAATAAGGCCAAGTACCACATCACTACTTTCATGTGTACATATATATGCAAAACAATTAAAACAATTCACACACACAAATATTTCAAATGCAATAAGAAAAAAAAGAAGATGTAGTGTACCTACGTGGCATCAATCGCTGATAAACCACTGCCGAAACATTAAAGGCCCAGTACTACACCACAAAATACTTATATATACATCGAAAATATACACAACAAAACCATATATACAAATGTGTAAGAGTGATGTGTAATGTACTTGTGTGAAATCAATCGCTGATAATCACCGCCGAAGCTTAGTAAGGCCAAGTACCGCATCAGTACTCTCATGTGCACATATATATATGCAAATACGAATTTATATGAACGGTGAAGAGTATGTTTTCTAAGACTGGGCACAGAACCACAAAATCACATATAAACTGCACACCTTAATAAAAAGAAAAATCTTTGAAACATGCATCCATATTCTCACTCTTTCAACACAAATGAAGTATTCAAATATTACATACATACACTAATACCACTATATTACAGGAATTAACGCACAAAAAAAAAAAAAAAAAAAAAACACCATTCAACAATAAACAAATAATTAAGAACCACTAAGTACATTATAAATTGTATACTCCCTTTCTCTCTTAAATGTCAAAGAAATTAACACAAACTATAAAAGAAACAACTCGTTCCGTATTAGGATCACACACACTTCCAAAAAGAGTCACACGTTCAGTTACTAAAACAAACACCCTCCCCGTAATTAGAGAAAATACCCTCTCACCGCCCCTTCAACCTATAAATATGGATTCAGACAACGCCTCCGTAGGTAATTCCGCCCCCTTAACGCCTACCGTCAGTGGCTCCAGCAGTATTGCTACGACACTTAGTGCCACCGATATTTTAGCCTTCGTTAAAGAACTTCCGACTTTCGATGGTACTCCAAGCCAACTCGACAAATATATAACTAGCGTTGAAGAAATAATCATGCTCATTAGGGGTACCGACCAAACACCGTACGGGCTTCTAACACTTAGGGCAATTAGGAACAAAATAGTTGGAAGAGCAGATGAAGCCCTAAACCTAGCTAACACCAAACTTATATGGGACGATATCAAAAGCAACCTACTACGTTTATATTCTAGCAAGAAAAGCGAAGCTACCCTCCTAGGCGAGCTCCAATCTCTCCCGGACAACCTAACCCTAGGGCAATTGTTTTTCGGCTTATCGAGGATTAGGAGCCAACTTATATCCATTACTTCCAATAGTGGACAGTCGGCCACAATCATCGAAGCCAAGAAAACACTATATGACGAAGTCTGTCTAAATGCCTTCATTTCAAGAATCAGAGAACCACTTAAAACAGTCATCAGATTGAAAGACCCCAAGACTATCGAAACAGCTTACGAGCTATGTCAAAGAGAAAGAGCTCGTTACCAGAACAGAAACCCATACCCCCCAACACCAAACAATACCGTACGACGAACTAACAATTACAATAACAATAACAGCAACAATCACAGAGACGACAACAACCGCAACAACCGTAATTCATCTTACTTCCAAAACCACTCATACCATTATTCAAACCCCAACTCCCAATATCGTCAATCAAACAATGGCAACAGAAATAGTAACCCGTTTAAAGACAATAAAACACCAGATTATGGGCTACACAACATAGAAGAAGAAAAACTCACCCAACACTGCCCTACCGACCTAAATTTTCAGGCACCCGCCTCAAGAACCGACCGTAGGTAACTCGGGCCTAGCGACATCTGATGAGAGAATGCCATATTTTATAATTGTGTGAGATTTACTAGAATACTAAATACCAATACTAAAGAACTAAATACTTATATCATTACAAATGAGCGCCGTTTTCTAAAAGCCACAGTTTAGAAATTGTGTAAAAAAAAAAAAAAAAAAAAAAAAAAAGCAAATAAAAACAAAAAGAAAAAAAAAAAAAAAATACAATTTATATATATATATTACTAAAAGAACAAGAAGGGAGGACAATTAATGATTAAATGATAATCGAATACCGAATGCCATAATTCAAAATAAAAAGCATTTAAACATATATATCTATAGAATACTAAAGTATGTTAAACACAACAATTACTAAAAGTCATGAGAATATTGAACAATTTGCCAAAGGCTTAAGAATCAAAAACAAACAAAAAAAAAAAAAAAAAAAAAAAAAAAAAACCGAAAATGATTTAACACAATACACTCACACATTCAAAGAAAGCCTACGCATAAATAGTTAATTAAACAATTTTACAAAAGATACATACCAAAAATACTTATTAAATTGCAAGCAGGTATTTTTTTTCAAATAACAGAATATTCCAAAAATAAAACGATGCCCAACACTTATAATTAATTCTAAAGCAAACAAAATCCCATATACACGTAGCTACTAAATGTAAAAAAAAAAAAAAAAAAAACAAACAAACAAAAAAAAAAAACACTAAACGAATCCAAAACTTAAATCAGGTATTAAAATTTTTTTCGATTTACGTATTTACGTATTTTTAGCAAGTAAGCCAAGAAATCCTTTGCGATCCTTTGTGCAACCCAAGCGAAGCATCAAGGAAATGATTTTCGAAAATTATAACGAACATTTAAAAACCCAAGATCTATATAATAATAAGTAACTTTTTTATAAACAAATCGATTGACGATAATAAAACAAAACAAAAAGAAATGAACTCTATATCAAAATACAATTTTGAGTAAAAACTTTTAATGACAAAAAGCAATTCTCAGCAAGCACAGAGAAATGATTTCATTACTATTAAAAAAAAAAAAACGAAAGAAAAATCTTGAAAAAACATTTAAAAATTAAAACATACATACATACTTACATATATATTTTGTCAAAATCATTTAGAAATTAAGTTTTGTAACAAAATCTGAAATCCGAAATGAAATCCAGATTGTAACGGAAATTCAAAAATATTTGTAATTTTGGAAAATGATTTGGGAAACTTTTTAAACATACGACACACACACACTCACCGACTCTATATCAATACTAAACGCTAAACTTGCCCAAACTCAAAGTAAAATAGACGCACTAACACCCTTTTCACGCCACAAAAGAGGTCTTATTAACGGGTTAGGTAGTTTAGTCAAAGTCGTCACTGACAACATGGACGCCAATGATACAAAGAATATAGAAACAGAAATTAACCACCTAAAAAGCCAAGTCACCACCATCTCAGATAACTTCGAAATACAGAACACGCTCAATGATGAAATTCAACTACGGTTCAAAAACTTAACAAGACACATTAACAATGAACAAGATTTGATTAAAAACTTCTTCGAAAACACTCAAAATACAATCTACAAAAAATATATAACTACGAAGGAGAACTAAAGAAACTACAATATATAAATAGGCTTAACTATAATATAGACTTATTACTTAGTCACCTAAGCGACATTATAGAAAGTACACTGCTTGCCAAAATTAATGTTATCCCAAAACTCATTTTAGATAAGACAGAAATAAACAAAATCAAACAAATTTTTGAAACCCAAAACTACACAATAAAATCCGAGCAACACATTTATAATCTGTTAAAAATGAACACACTCAATTACCAAGACAAAATAATTTTCAGTGTCAAAATTCCTATTTTTCTAAATACTAACTACGAAATGGCAAGATTAATTCCACTCCCAATAAATTCCACACAATTTGTAATAGCACCTAAGTACTTAATATATAATAACAAAAATAATAGTATGTTTTCAACTATGTATAAATGCCCTGTAATAGAAGAACAATTCGTCTGTGAAATCGATCCTATCAATAATCTCAAAAATAATACTTGCCTGGGACACCTTATCCAGAATAAAACCAGCTACTGCGACATAAAGGAAACGGGACTCACGACCGATGTGTTCGAGCCGGAAAAAGGCTTCATATTTGTATTTAACGGGAACAACCTCCCAATCACATCTTCCATACCGGGTCCGAACACATTCTTCCAATCGTCGCTCCACCAATTCCTCCGCTATGGCCGTCGCTCCAAACTGGGGGGGAGGAGTTACCGACCCATCGGTACAATACACCACCCCTCCTTCTAACCCCCACGCCTTCACAAGTGAAGACATCGAACCGGGAAACGTTGCGATACAAAGTCGCAACATAAACATCAACGACGAGTCAGCCGCCGATATTCACCGTTAGCAACACCGCATTCCCTTCACACAGACAATGCAGCGCATACAATCCCATATACACAATTGTAAACATACTCTCTGTTGCATCAGACTCTCTATTTCTAAGAACTCCATTCGTTATACGCATATACATATTCACTGTTAGCTTATTTTAAGACCAAAAATAAAGACGACCGCTCAGTGGAGTTTTAGCAGCAACCACTTGCAGACGTATCCAATTCGATCGAATTCCCTAACAACCGTAGCTACTTCCAAGGCCAGCTCCTCTCTTCTCTGCATTTAAATACCCCGCGAAGCTCCCCGGAGGTAACTCGCGCGTTAGACGCAGCCGCTAGGCTCATTTATGGGCAGAGTACACGTTGACGGGATCGAAGCCATACAACAGTTTGTTGTGCTACCAAACAATCACTTCGAGAACGACGTAATACTTGGCTTTGACTTTGCATCGCAGTTCTGCGTGATTTTGAATAACGGAGAATTCACCTTTACCAAGGCGTCAGCGCGGCCGGAATGGGCTGTATCAAAAGAGCTAAGTATATACAATATTGTTGAGACTGGTAGTAACATAGATGCTTCTCCACAGTACAATCCGATGATCGAGTCAATGATAGCAGAGTACAAGCCAGCCGAAAACAACGCTGAATGCCCGGTGTCGATGAAGATCGTGCTAGAGGAGCAAACAAAGCCCCAGGAAGATAATCAAGAGCAAGTGGAGCAACTGCAGCAGCAGGTGGCAACCTAAAGCAGCTGAAACAGCAGCTGCAGGAGCAGGAACTGGTCAACAAAGAGCTGCGTCGCGAACGCCAGGAAGCGGATGAGGAGATCTTCCAAATGGGCCAGGAGAGTAGCCAGCGCAAGGAGGAGAACTCCAAGCTCAAGCAGGACGTCGCGAGGCTACAAAAGGAGCTTGACCAAAGGCAGCAAGAGTTGTCCCAGCTGGAAGAGAAGTTAGTGGGCCAACAGCCCTCTCTGGAGGATTTGCAGCGCCAACTGGAGTCGAAATCCACCAAATACAAAAAGTCCAAGGAACTGATCAAGCACCGGAATACCACAATTCAATCTCTCTAAAAGGAACTGCAGCAGCTACGACAGAATCCGCCTGGCCAGGAAGAGCGAATCAAGCACTTGGAGCAGCTTTGTGAGGAGAAGGATAAGGAGATTACCGGTCTCCAGCAACAGAAGGCGCGAGAGCTCAGGGGGAAGCTCAACAAGTATGCCCTTAATTTGAAGAAGCGCGGTCAGGAGAACGCGGAACTGGAGCAGCAGCTTCAGGAGCAGCAGGAGCTGCGCAAACAGCTGGAGGAGAAGCAACGCGAAGCGGAGCATGAAGTTATAGCGGATGCACACAGTGTTGGCCATTTTGCATTGCAAAAAACAAAAAACAAAAAACAAGCTATGGAAATACGCTTCTACAAGTAAGGATCTATGGTCGTCTGGGTCAAACGACAGTGATCAGGATGGCCGAATGTAACGATGGTTATCGATATGCGATGATCGATGGTCATCGCAAGGGGTGGCGTCGTGAGCGTGGGCAGAGGAGGAGGAGTCAGTCGAGGAAGAAAAGAACGAGTTGAAAGTTGGGAAGTAAGAAAAAGATCGTCAAGCCGAAAAGTCGTCGTGTCCGGAGTAAGGCAAAGTTGTGTAGTCGTCGTATGTCCGGAGATCAAGAAGTGTTGGCACGAGTCATCTTTTTATTAAACACTAAATAGAATAACCAAACTATTACCAAATATAATACCAAATATATAATAATACTAATACTAAATATTATTAAGATAAACAATTGTGTAAACAATAAATATCCTACATATATGTGAAGATAATGCAGATAACATATGGAAACATATATTTTTCTGAAAGACAATTTTATTCTCTATACGATAGAAAAAAATGTCGTTGTTAGTTAACGTACAACAACAACAGCATTTATTTACACACACTATTCTTATTATTGTTTACAAACGCTTGACCACTATTATTTCGTACGCTGCGCTAGCTTCGCTCAAAAGTGCGAGAAGATCAAAACAAAAACAAATGGTGTAATATTATCACTAATCATCATATGTGCACAATAAAACAAAACAGAAGGTAAAACAGCTTTAATTGCGTGAAATTATTTGAAGTTTTGCAACGATGGCACGTGGTAAACGCATTTGTGAAAAGATTCTAAATTTAATTATTAATTATCACAAATCTGGGGAGTCATTTGGTAAAATTGATGAAACATTGCAATTAAATAAGTCGTCGGTATTTTCTATTGTAAAATATAGGAAAAAAATGGATCGATTGATTTTAAAATCGACAAAAGAGGGCAAAAGTCGAAAATAACAACTCGCGACAAAAGAGCATTGGCTGCAATAGTTAAGGCCGATCGGCGGCAATCTCTGCGAAATGCTGCAGCTAAATGGTTCAAAAAAATTGGAAATTGGAGCGAAATGTAGGACGTGAATGGACCCGCAAAAATTTAATAGACCTTAACTTTGGGTTCTATAAGGTTAGTATACTGATAAGCTACTTAGCAAAAGCCATTGCTCACACTTCGTCAAAAGAAGAAGCGTTTGCAATGGACTAAGCTGAGAATATCTTGGACTCAAAGGCAATGGAATACCATCATATTTAGCGATGAATCTAAATTCAATGTGTGTGTGGGTGATTCGCGGAGAAGAGTTATTCGTACAAAGGCAGAAACGTACCATAAAGATTGTCTTAAAAGGACAGTAAAGTTCCCTGCAAGCGTTATGGTGTGGGGATGCATGTCTGCCAAGGGGGTAGGAAAACTGCATTTTGTTGATGGAATTGTTAACTCTGAAAGGACATGCATATATTGGAAGAAAATTTTCTGCCATCAATACCAAAGCTGTCAGATGGTGGTAAATATACTTTTCAGCAAGATGGAGCTGACGATATGACTAGCTGGAGATGACTCTCACACTAGTAGAAAAACCCGAAGTTGGCTGGAGCAAAAAGGAATTGAGTCCTTGGATTGGCCATCTAATAGTCCAGATCTCAGCCCAATTGAAAATATATGGGGAATCATGAAGAGCCGCTTGAGAAATGAGCCTCAAAGAACTACTCCAGCGCTAAAAATTAAGCTGCAAGAAATATGGGACTCTATTTTAACAGAGCAGTGCCAATACCTGCTTAATTCAATGCAGGATCGTTGTAAATGTGTTAAGAGGCTAAGGGTGATATTACCAAGTATTAATATTAAGTGTATTATTATATTAAGCCAAATAGACTGTAAAGTTTGTAGCATACGAAATAATAGTGGTCAAGCGTTTGTAAACTATAATAAGAATAGTGTATGTAAATAAATGCTGTTGTTGTTGTACGTTAAATAACAACAAATTTTTTTTTCTATCATATAGAGAATAAAATTATCTTTCAGAAAAATATATGTTTCCATATGTTATCTGCATTATCTTCACATATGTTGTGTGCTAAACATTGCATATGCGTAAAAACATTGGCCGTGCGAATTAATAGTGGTCAGGGTTCGTACTAGTCCCTTTATTGTTTCTTTGTTTTCGTCTTCACATTTTTGCGTTTCAATTCGTACAATATTTCTCTCTTGTGAGATTGAGTTTGCCAGTTTGTTTATGGTATCATTAAAATGAGTGTTGATATGGATTTGTTTGTTTACAATTTGTATAAGTGCATGATTGTTTTTTTTCTATTACGTCCAAGTGTTCAATTATGTATTTTTTCCACTGTCCATTAGTCCAAAAAACCATTTATATTCTGTCTCTGCATTATTCACTATTCCTCGCTGTTTATTAGTATACGGTGTGATTGATTTTGATTTTTGCTATTTTTACATTTTTTATATTATTTTCTACCTAATCAATAATGTTAGTTATCTAATTAAAATCTATAATGTGCAAAATTATTATTGTTTCGTTTACAATTTCCGTTGTATACATAATATGTATCGGCACATATCCTGCTTCTTCCTGTATTGGAATCACTTGCAATTTATCATGGCCCATTGACATCATTGTTAAATGATCATTACAACTTACTGCGAATGTAAATTTACCATTACTGAAGTGTCAAAATGTTATTTACTATTTTTAATGTTTTTTGTTTTTTTTATGTTTTACTTTCTACGCTTTTATTTCTTAACTCTTAATTTCTTTATTTATTAATGGTCTTTTAATGTTGCAAGGGTAAACATTCTCAAGACCCGCCTGTCTAAAATATGGTTTGTCCTTGTGTCTGAGACACTTAAAATTTGTTATTAGTCCTGTGTTTCCACGCTTTTCATAGCCCTCTCTTTTTTCATGTTTATTGTTTTTTATTTAATATGTATATGTTTTTTATTGTTAAGTCTACTTCAATGCCTTGTTTTCAAAAGCTCAATATCTGATCTGCTCTGAATTCATTATAACATATGTACATGATTATGTTCTTAGGTTTGCCAAAATTTTGATTTTTGCTCTCCAAATCAATCTTTTATACTGCAAATTTAGTCATTTTGTCAATTGTTGTAACAAATGATCTATGTTTGATATGAAAAATATCCAATTGTATTTTGCTGAACATATATCACCATGGTTTGACGACAGGCAACCCAATACGGGCACTGAAGGCGCACTCCCTGCGGAGGGCCACACGCGATATCAGAAGACGTTGCTTAAGGAAAGCACCATTGATAAATAGCAAAGAGGTTCCGGACTCATATGAAGCAAGCTGAGCCTTTCAAACCTCCAACAGAGCACCAGGCTGTGATTTGCGATATGCAACGCCACTCTTAAGGCTCCGAATAAGGACCCTGAATACTGGATGGTCGGGTTTATGTAGGCCAGGGGATGATGCCCGTGCACCAGTTTGGATTTCGTTCGGATCACTTCAAGTTAGGCAATTGCATTGAGTGGTCGAGCAAATGTGAACTGCCTTCAACGGCAACGAGTACTGTAACGCTCTCTTTCTAGATTTCCGGTAGGCGATCTAATCGTGTGTGCCATACCGGCCTCCTTCTGAATATCAAGCATACTCTGCTTGCGCAATATTTCTGTCTTCTTACGACGTACCTCTATAATAGGCATTTTGCGAATTCGGTTTCAATCGGCACTCTCAGTATGAGGCAGCAGCTGGAGTACCACAGGGAAGTGTCTGTGGGAAACACCACTCTCCACAGACGCCTAAAGCTGCTTACTGCCTTCGACACCATTAATTTTCACAAATTATTTTATTGTTTATCCAAGTAAGACACTGTGCCCTACTTCTATTCCCTTTTCTAAGATTTACTGCAATTTCAACTATTGCAAAAACTCACTCTCGCATAGTTTGCGCTTTTTTTTTTTTCTATTTCCTCTCCCTTGAATCCCGCTCTTACTATTAAGTACAGTGGTTTAAGGCTACTAGTTTTTGTAAAAAATAAATCTTTTGTGATTACATATTTTTATATATTTTTTATATTTTTTTTTTTTTTTTAGTTAAAGTCCCTTTACATGGAATTTTATAGCATCTGCGGTATAAAATCGTGCAATAAGCCGATTTCCGCGTCACAGCCTGGCATCCCCTGTTGGCTGTGTGAAAACGTAGTACATAGTAAACCGCCTCACTTTCGGATGCAATCTCAAGAAATGCTGGCTTTCACTTTTGCTGCAGTGGATGTCGCGCAGTTCAAAAAGAAATGCGAACGTTCATGCGGCAAACTAAAAAATGGTTTCAAAGAGTTATTCGGTGGTTTCCGTAAAATCAACGGCCAGCTCTCTAAATGAATCTCCAAAGCGTAAAAAAAACGCAATTAGGGACTCCGTGTGCACTGATATCGCTATTCAGCCTGATTAGCCGACAACCATGCAGCCGCTCATAACTCATACCACCCCAAAATCAGGAGTTGGAAACACAAATGCGGTTTCTGAATTTGACTCCATAATCGAGCATAACTCGTCTGAATTACCATCCAGGGTATCACTTCAGGTGATTCCTCCGGAAAGAGGTAAACCAACGACTGATGTCGCGGTCTTACCAACCGTAACACCAAAGCCCTTATAGGTGACTCTGCCCTCTAAATACATATAAGTATTTATTTGGCGGCTGGCCCTTGACACCTCAGAGATTGATATCTCGGCATACCATATATTCAAGCCAAATCTAAGGCCGTTGTCAAAGTGGAGTACATTAGGAAATTTAAATATACTTACTCGAGGCTCTTTTAAGATACGTGTACCTTTGCCGATGTTCTTTTAGCCGGAGAACATCTTCGAACAAGAACATCAGCCGAGTACAGTTAAAAAAAAAGGTTAATAAGCCTGTGGGAGTTAAGCTCCCAAAGCCTAAAAACCCTGTACCGTCTTCGTCTTCCGTACCTAACCTTCATCTTCAAAAAACTAACAACATCTATCACTTACCTATCAAAATACTAGGGGGCTTCGAAGCTCCCTAAACTGTATTCTGACAGTTCATCTTTTGCATCCCAGATTGTACCATAGTCTTCAGAGACACTTGGTTAAAGCCGGAGATTTTTAGCTCTGAAATTTTCCCAGACAGGTACATCACTTACAGAGGGGACCGACCACTACGAAGGGGAGGAGGAGTCCTAATCTCTGTGGATTCCGACTTTATTCTGAAGAGGTAAAATCGCCGAATCTTGGTGATCTTGAATTTCACGTAAGGAATTCTTTGGGTCGGCTTCTAGATCTATGTTTCGTTTCTGACCCAGATGGAATAACCGTTTCCAGACCCATGCCACTTTCGTTCCCAGAAGATCCTTACCACGCAACGGTTGAGGTGTCGATTAAAACCCTTACTGCTAGCAACCTTCAGTGTCGCCATGGAGTTCATAAAACTCGCTGCTTTCGCAAGGCTGATTTTCAGAGACTAAGCAATTTAATTTCTACATTTGTTTGGTCCGATCTCTGGGAATGCACCGATATTAATATCGCTTTAGAAACATTCTACAAAACGCTTAACGCTTTCTTCGACTCTTGCGTGCCATGGAAGTATCCATCCGCCGCGACTGACCCTCCTTGGTTTACAAGGATCCTTAAAAACTTAACACAAACTAAAAACAGTCTCCTTAAGAGACATAAGAAAACTGGCTGTAATGTAACTTTCTCAAGATACTTTGTAGCTCGGTCAAATTTCACCGTGCATAACGCTGAGTGTTATAAGAATTATATATACCGCTGTCAGTTTATAATTTTGTTAACACTAAGCGTAAGCAGGTATCTTCTCCCCCCTAATTTCGTTTGAAAATGTATCTGCGACTTCTGATCAGCGTATTGCCGATCTATTCGCAACTTTCTTTCAAATAACGTACTCATTTCATACAATTATGGATCAGTCTTATTTATATAACATTCAATCAGCCAATCTTATTTTCAGACCAACTTTCTCCGAAAGCACTGTGTTAGCGGATCTTCTGAGGTGAAACCAGTCTATTCGCCAGGTCCTGATGGTGTTCCTGGCTGTGTACTGAAAAACTGCGCAGACCTCTTCTAAATCTTTTCTCTTTGTCTCTGGAAACTTCTATTTTTCCCCAAATGTGGAAGGAATACTTCATAATTCCCCTACACAAAAAAAAAACAGATGCTACAAACTATAGAGGAATCTCTAATTATCAGCAATTCCAATGCTTTTTGAAAAATTGGTAACGCCACATCTTCAACATCTCTGCAGTTCAATTATTTCTCCATGCCAGCATGGTTTTATAAAGCGTCGCTCCACCACCACAAACCTCTTGGAGCTGATTTCCTGTATTATAGATGGCTTCCGTAAAGATCTTCAAACAGATGTCATCTATAAGGACTTTAGTAAAGCATTTGACCCTGTCAACCACTCACTCCCTATGAGTAAACTTAGTATCCTAGGATTTCCCTCAGACCTTCTCAAGTGGATTTCTAGGTACTTAGCTGGGAGAACCCAACGTGTTCTTTTTAAGGATGTACACTCTCGCCTTGTTAGTGCTACATAGGGAGTCCCCCAAGGGAGCCATCTTGGGCCACTAGTTTTCACTATTTTTATTAACGACCTACCCCCGCTATAACGAACTCTCTGGTTTTGTGTATGCAGACGACGTTAAGCTTTGTCTTCAATACAAATCCCCTTCTGCCCAATATAAACTTGAGTCGGATTTTGGGCAATTTTCGAAAATGGTGTTCTACCAACGTCTTAAAACTTAATGGGTCAAAATGTAAGCTTATGTCTTTTTATCGTGCGTGTCCTAACCACATACTTTCCTTAGATAGATTAAGCCAGTTTAATGATCTAGGTGCCCTAGGCCAAGGGCGTGCTTGGCTTCATATGTTTTCATAGTTTTTGTGTTTCTACAATATTAAGGTTAGTTTTTATAGAAAATACATGTTTTGTATTTTTCTTGTAATATTTATTTGTATTTGTACCTATTAACCTTCGCATAACCTATTTGTGAAACAATTTCATATTCTGTAGAGAAAAACTTTATGAAGCACGGATTGGCTGGCAAAAGAGTATTATTGTCCAAAAGTATGATCCGTCCATTTTTTTTATGTTTTTTTAGGTTGAATTTAAAAATAAATGTTAAAAAATTCTTAATTTTGTACCTTTAGGTGCTTGTTTACCATAAAAAATATAAAAATCGTTTATTTCGTGTTTTGCTTCAAGTAATTAATCTCGTTACGCTAAACCAAATTCCACCAAATCGCCCACTGTGCAAAGGATTAACGTCGTCTTCGCTACTTTCAAAGTTCATATTGGCAGAGTGCCAGTTATCCAACCCGTAAACATAGCAGTCTACCCCAGTTTAAAAACAAATTTCAAATTTAGGATATTAACAAATTTCAATTTCGCGGCATTTTCTTGTCTTTGTTTTTATACCCTTGAAAAGGGTATTATAATTTTGTCCAGAAATGTGTAACGCATTAAAGCAAGCACCTACGACCCCACAAAGTATATATATTCTTGATCAGCATCAACAGCCGAGTCGATATAGCCATGTCCGTCTGTTTCTATGCAAAAAATAGACTGTAGTTTTAAAGCTAGCGTTTTGAAATTTTTATCAGATCAATTTTTTTGTTGCACGCAGCTCAAGTTTAAAAATCTGTCGGATCGGACCACTATATCATATAGCTGCCATACAAACGATCAATCAGATTTCAAGTCTTTGTATGGAAAACTTTTTTGTTTTCCAAGCTATTCAACCGAATTCAACATTTATTAATTTGACATAGCCATGCACAATTTGTGAAAGTTTGGTCCGGATCGGACCACTATATCATATAGCTGCCATACATTATGGTATGGAAAACTTTTATGTTTTCAAGGGTACACCATCTTCGGCAAGCCGAAGATAACTTGTCTCACTTGTTGTCATTGCTTTGCCAGCACTTAGCAACCGCTAAGATAAATAATCAAACTTAAAGTAAACACAGCTTCCGCTTGGAGACCAAGCCATGATCAACTTATTGCGCTTCAATTATATATATCAAATCTCAATAATTAATTATTTTATATCTTCTGGCAGATCTGTTGGGTGAATGCGCAGGAGCCTCCTTCTCGCCCTCAGTCCCATTACTTGTCTCCTCTTTAAGAGTTTTTGAGCGAACTGGTTAGGGTGATTCCCAATTTATTTATGTACGCCATTGCTTGCTTGTTTATGACATCGCCAAACCTCGGTACCTTCAGCTCCGTTTCAATGTCTTTGTTGCGGATGTACCAAGCCGCTCCAGATAGTTTAAGCAAGATTTGCGACTTCGCCACACGAATTTTGTTGAGATGCGACTTTGCGGCGATGCCATACACTTGGATGCCATATTTCCAAATAGGAGCCAAGACAACCTTATAAATTTTGGCCTTGTTTGAAATTGAAAGTTTGTTTCCAGGCCTAAGGAGCCAAGCCATGCTGTTTGCCTTTATTTTGAGCCGACGAGTTACATCCGTTACATGGCGTTGAAATGTAAGTCGCTTATCCAGAGTGAACCCGAGGTATTTGTGGGCGTTCGATTGTGTGAGGAGCTCTTCATGCAGAAACACACCTGGTGATGTGTCTTTTCTCAGGGTGTACGTCATGGAGACACACTTTTCCGTATTGACTGCGATGTTCCAGCGTAGGACCCAGTTCTCAAATTTTTTTAGGTAAAGCTGAAGCGTATCGGTGGCTGTATAGACGCAAGTATCTCTGGCCAGGACTGCAGTGTCATCAGCAAAGGTGTCAACTAGCAGGTCATTGGGATCTGTAAGCGACATTTTGTCAGCTGAGGGCATGTCGTGCGTATACAGGCTATATAGTGTTGGACCTAACACACTTCCCTGGGGTACACCTGCTCTGACTCTTTTTGTTTGGGAGGACAGTCCGTCCTGTACTACTTTAAAGGATCGCTCGCGTAGGAAGCTTTTTATTATCAAAGAGTTGAGGATTTAGTAGGCTTTTAAGCTTGTACAAAAGTCCTCATGCCACACTCTGTCGAAAGCCTGCTGGATGTCCAGAAAAGCTCTAACGACGTACTCCTTTCCATGGAAACCTTCCAATTGTAAATTTCAATAAATGGGATTAAAATATTAATGTTGTCAAAAGTAAGTTCTGAATTGTTGGATTTTTCCAGATTCTTAAGGTGGTTAGTGGTTATGTACTCAAGTATTTTGTTTTCTAAATTGGTGTATGAAATATTATTTATTGTAGTTGTGCCGTTGAATGTTATTAAATATGACCCGCCTAAATGAGAATTTTTTACAATATTATTTCCATTTATTAGAATTTTTTTTTTTTTTTTTTATTCTTATTTTATATTTAAAATCTGTCCTAATGGACGATCATTAAATGATTTGGTGGTGACATTAACATAACATGGAATGTACATCATATGAGTCTGACTTAGGTGTCTATTGGTGGGGGAGGTCAAGCGGTAGTTTCCTTTTCAGGCGTCTTAGGGATTGGCTGTTTTCTAGGAGCTTGATGGCCAGGTGGTTGGGGTGATTGTCCAGTCTTTTTGTATATCTTTCACTGTGTCGGGTGATCTCCTCTGCTACCGAAGGAATTCCAAGCTCTTTGTGGATTATTGAGTTTTCGTGGTACGAATGAGCGTTAGATAATGTTCTCAGACATTTATTCTGAAACCGCTGTATTCTGATGCGGTTGGAATAGCTTGCCGTGCCCCACAACTGAATCCCATAGGTCCAGATTGGCTTCAGCACTACGTTGTATGTGAGTAGTTTGAATTTTTCCCTGAGCTTGGATCTTCTGCCCAGGAGCCAGTGAAGTTGTTCCGAGAGGGGGTGATGGGAAGGTCCGCTGTGTAGAGTGTGTATAAGATGGGTCCAAGAACACTGCCTTGAGGTACTCCTGCTCTTATAGGCCTAGGCGTGCTGATTGATGATCCGCATCTCACTCGGAATTCTCTTTCCTCTGTGTACGACTTGAGGAAGGCGAAGTGGGAACTTGGAAGGTTGGATTTAATTTTGAACAGGAGTCCAGGGTGCCAGACTCTGTCAAACGCCTGTTTAACATCCAGCATAACGGCGCAGCAGTACTTCTTCTTTTCGAAGGCCTCTAGTATGCACTCAACAAGCCGGTGGCATTGCTCTGGTGTTCCATGAAGGCGTCTGAATCCAAACTGGTGATCAGGGATCAGTCCGGCCTCGTCCAAAACTGGCAGTACTCTACGTAAAAATATTCTTTCAAGTATTTTAGACAGGATTGCCAGCAAACTAATCGGACGATACGATGCTAGATTGGCTTCAGGTTTTCCATGCTTGATGAGGACAATTATTTCCGCACGCTTCCACACTTTCGGGAAGTACCCTAGACGGAGGCAGCTGTTAAAGATGTTAGCCAGCCTTTGGGAACAGATTAGGGGCAACATTTTCAGTGCTGTTGCATCAATTCGGTCAGGACCTGGTGACTTGCCATTTTTTAAAGAGGCGATCTCCTGCACATTCTCCTCTGGTTCGACGGGCTGTATTGGCGTGCCAGGAGCACTTGGGCTCTCTACGAACCTTATGATGGCAGCTCTCTCTTCGGCAGTGCATCTATCGAAAGGTGAGAAAGCACTATTTAAATGGTCGGCAAAGGCTTCTGCTCTTTCGATCTCAGACCGACACCAGGACCCGTCCACTTTGCGCACGGGTGATATCTTCTTAGCAGGTCTTTTAATGTGCCTCGTGACATTCCACAGATTGTGCTGCGGGTCTCCAGGTTCCAGCTCCTTGAGGAATCTATGGAAGGAGTCCTGCCGTAGGATGGTTAGCTTGTCCTTCAGTTCCTTGGTGGCACGATTAAGTGCTGTCTTGTCCCTGGGATTGCGCGATGAAAACCAGACTCTTCTGAGGCGCCTTTTTTCGGCCACGAGGGCCGCGATTTCAGGAGACCACAAGTGCATGTCTCTTTCAGGTGTTCTCGGGGTAGTCGAAGGAGGTGGGTTCGCAAACTCAGCAGCATTGTGCATCTCTCTGGTTAAGTTTTCGATGGCCGCATCTATGTTGCTTGGTGTGGAAAGAGGGGGATCTGAGTTCAGGGAGGAAAGCATCCAAAACGTAAACTTGGGGGCATTTGTGTGTTTCCCATTGAGTCTTCTAGGCCTAAATGAGAATTGTTTACAATATTATTTCCATTTATTAGAATGTTATTATTATTTAGAATATCTATATTCTCATTTTTTTCTCGTATTTTAGTGCAAATTGTTTTCTCTCCATTTAATAAACGGGTAAAACAAGTTATATCTTTACTTATAATACCATAGTCATTTACTTTACTAATAATACCATTAAACGGCACAACTACAATAAATTATATTTCATACAGCAATTTAGAAAACAAAATAATTGAGTACATAACCACTAACCATCTAAAGAATCTGGATATATCAGATTATATAATATCCAACAATTCAGACTTTACTCTTGAAAACATTAATATTTTAAACCCATTTATTGGAATTTACAATGGGAAAATATCAATTTCATTTATATTATTAATTTTAATCATTTTGTATTTGATTACTACATTAATAATAAAATTCAAATATATTATATTTGTAACCAAACAAAAACGGCCAGAATTAGAGAAATAAAATACTGAGGAAAACAGAATTAAGAGAGCGTTTAAACGAAATTCATAATGAAGCGAGACGCGTCATTTTAAAGTGGGAGAGTTATCCAACTCGTAAAGATAGCACTCTACCCCAGTTTATAAACAAATCTCAAATTTCAGTTTATAAACAAAATTCAAATTCCAATCTCGGCGGCATTTCCTTTGTCTTTGTTTTTTTCATTGCCTTAGCCTGCACTTAGCAACCGCTAAGATAAATAATCAAACTTAAAGTAAACACAGCTTTCGTTTGAAGACCAAGCCATGATCAAATTATTGCGCTTCAATCAAACTGCATCAGTCAGCAAATTTCAATTCCACAATGCAGTGAAATAATTTTAGCATAATGTTTTTATTTTTATTCTAAACATAATTGAAAGTTCAAGAAGTTTATAAAGAAAAGCTTCTGGCCGAGGTTGATTGAATTAGGATTAAGAATTATAAGATCAGTCTGATTCGGGACAAGATCGAGAACGATTTTCAATTAAGGATAAGTAAAAAACCATTGTCTTGCAATATTGTGTTAAGTAAAAAAGTTTATCACCAAAAAATACAAAATTGGGGAGACACTTAGCTTTTATGCTTCGGTTCTGTGTATTCAGTTTTTGTTTGTTGTTTATTTCTTAATCGAATAATACTGGTAAAATTTATTATATTTGTGTTCACTTACCAAACAAACTTTTTCTACATAATCTTCAAGGTTTTCTGATATCCAAGTTACTATAGATAAAGCTGGTTTTAGCATAATAGAAATTTCTTGTAGACGAAATCGCATTATATTTATAAAGACAGGGGTTAGAGATGATCTTAGTTTATCAAATCGCTGTAAAGTTAGTTTCAATGTCGTTGCTGGCCCTAATAAACGATCTTTACAATAAGCTACAGTCGCAGCCATATTGGGCACTTCTAAAAAAGTTTCCACATCCACTCAGTTTCAGAAATTAATTGCAAAATGGCTCTATCTAAATTTACATTATATAATGCTTCGTCTTTATTTATTGACATAATGGGAGCATTCAATAGACAACGGACTTCCTCAACATAGTCAAACCAAGCTTTATGATAAGCCATTTCATAATGGCAAATTATTCCATTCATATAGTTATAATAGCGGACAGTCCGTTGAGCTTTTTTATGAGCAAGCACACATTGGCGTAATTTTAATGCCTGCATTGGTACATCAATTTTTTAAAAATGGATCGAATCCAAACAATTCTTCCAGCAACGGGAGGAAGATTTCGTGGTATAAAGGGATTTCCTCTTTCTTCATTGTAAACATCTTTTAATAAAAACATTTCTTTTTCTAACATCTCCGCTACTTCTAAATATCTTCGATCAAGGCAGAGGCATTCCAAATTTAATGCTTCAAATCTTTTCAGAACCAACATAACTGATTCTGCAGATGGACATTCAGTGGAAAGTAACTTTACAAACTGCTGCATTCCAACTTCAGCCTCTTCCACCTCCTTAACGAACTTTTCGAAATCGGTATCAAACGTCTCTATTCTATAATTCAGGGGATCATATAATTGGCTACTTATAGAAATGCGAGCACCTTTGATCATTGCATTAAACCTTTCCATTCCACTTATCATAATGCGATCTAAAACAGAATATGTTATTTCTGTATTTGCTATCCATTTTACTTTTTCTAAGCGCTGTAAAAATTTTTCTAAGCAGGTAAAAATATAAACAGATGAAACTATCCATGGGCGCTCATTACTATTTTTCATCTCCTCAACCGTATGCATATATATATTTTTGTAGTTCTCCATAACTTCTTTACATTTTTCGATTTTTTCAATTAATTCAGGAGACGGTATGTCCCAAAGACTTCTATGTTCACTATCTGTGATATAATTTTTGCTGGTGATTGTAAGTTGGTTTGAAATTTTAACCATTAGTCCAGTTACATTAACTGGTGTATTAAAATAGTGCGCTGTTTTAGACACATTTCGTATTGCTACCATTAATCCTGGCAAGCTACTTATAATAACATTAGGAGAAGATCTGTGAAAAAATTATTATTTATTATTCAGTCTATTTTATTGTATATTTATTATAGAATTAAGAAGTTAAATGAATAAATCTATTAACATTCTAAAAGTTTTTTGACTATGACAACTTAATCTTTTCTTAGCTCTATAATGATTTAAAGTAGTACAGAAAATTACCTATATAAAGGATCCCAGAATTTCTGCAATGACGATATATAGCGAACATTATCTTTAGCTTCATTCAAGGCAAGTGTAACTTGATTATCGATTTCAGCCCATCGCTTAAATAAAAGAAAAGTAAGAGAAACGAGAAGATAAAATAACGGGTCAAATTTAAAGTAAACACCAAGGACTAATCCTTCTGGGACCATATCATCATATTTCATAACGTAGCATGGGTGAATGGAGTAATAATTATATAATCCAAAACATATCTTAGCCTATTATTAAATTAAATTAGAGGAAATAAAATTGTGGCAAAATGACGTGTTAGCTAAGATCTAAATTAACTCTGTGTAATTTAAAAATTGAATTTTGAACTTTAGATTTTACATACTCTGCCACCGTTTTGACTCACTAAAACAATCTAGTTTCTATCCTTCCCGACGAACACAACTCCTTTCCCAGTTATAAGATAGAGCGATAAACTCGTAAAGGTTTGAAGTCATATATTAAATTTAGGGTACAACTAGGTACAGAATTTACGGTTTATTAGTTAATTAATTGTAAATTAATTAGTAGTACTGATATCATAAGAAAATGGGATATGTTCAACCCAGGTCGCATATTTTGATGTAAACAAGAAAACCATGATAAAAATAATTTGTCTTTGTTTTTTGGTTACATAATTTCAAATCAAACAATACGACGCGCCATGTTGGTAAATTCTTAGAGGGTGTGCCAACGCCAAAGTTGTGTGCGTCATGCGATGACGCTTAAGCAAGACTTATACACCGATCTGCGTCAGTTTTCGTCATAGCTCTGAAAAATCAACTTGATAACTTCGGTACTTCGCCGGTGTTCGGTGTTCGCCGCAAGGCGAGCTTACTTTTGTCGCTTCGAGGAACTATACAAAACGATCCTCAACAATTTTTTTAATCGTGATCAAAACGCAATTCAAAGGACACCTTCCAACAACCAAAAGGATTAAGCCAAAAAGATTTATATTGAAGATCAAGCGTTTAATCTGCGTACATATGGCCGGGAAAGTCATTGAATATGCTAATAAGTATCGGCACAAAAAAGCTTCCTTGGTGAGTACGACTCTACCACGGAAAAGTCGTGAGTATAAGTCTTTTAAAAGAAAACGTGGGTTTCTTCCAGCTAAGTAACTGTAAATCCACTAAAGTAGCAATATGATATATTGCAATTAATGATTTTTAGTGAGTAATTATTTATTTCTGTATGTCTATCTGTCTGTCTATCTGTCTGTCTATCTGTCTGTCTATCTGTCTGTCTATCTGTCTGTCTATCTGTCTGTCTATCTGTCTGTCTATCTGTCTGTCTATCTGTCTGTCTATCTGTCTGTCTATCTGTCTGTCTATCTGTCTGTCTATCTGTCTGTCTATCTGTCTGTCTATCTGTCTGTCTATCTGTCTGTCTATCTGTCTGTCTATCTGTCTGTCTATCTGTCTGTCTATCTGTCT
>JAWNPU010000072.1:0-177928 GCA_035047325.1 Drosophila vallismaia
GATAAAGATTAACAGCAAATGAAGTTCCAATTATTAAATGGTATCTTGGTGCAAAATCGGATACAAAATGGCAAAAATATCCTTAAAAACTTAAGCGAAAGGGTGAGAAAAGGACATTCGGGCTTTTACGTGATTTTGCGTTTTGATAGATTTTACCGAATTAGCCATAACTTTGCTTGTTTACCTCCAATCGGCGAAAGTTATACCTTCCCGCATTCGTATCTTCGAGTACTATCTAGTTATCGTATATGCAGCAACCGTTTGCCCTAAAAAACCTAAGTTAGGTGGCGAGAAAAGGCCCATATAGCCTATAGGCGATGTTTGAAACTACTTTATAAAGCTTACAGATCGATTAATAAGAAATCTTTGATAAAGATTAACAGCAAATGAAGTTCCAATTATTAAATGGTATCTTGGTGCAAAATCGGATACAAAATGGCAAAAATATCCTTAAAAACTTAAGCGAAAGGCTGAGAAAAGGACATTCGGGCTTTTACGTGATTTTGCGTTTTGATAGATTTTACCGAATTAGCCATAACTTTGCTTGTTTACCTCCAATCGGCGAAAGTTATACCTTCCCGCATTCGTATCTTCGAGTACTATCTAGTTATCGTATATGCAGCAACCGTTTGCCCTAAAAAACCTAAGTTAGGTGGCGAGAAAAGGCCCATATAGCCTATAGGCGATGTTTGAAACTACTTTATAAAGCTTACAGTTCGATTAATAAGAAATCTTTGATAAAGATTAACAGCAAATGAAGTTCCAATTATTAAATGGTATCTTGGTGCAAAATCGGATACAAAATGGCAAAAATATCCTTAAAAACTTAAGCGAAAGGCTGAGAAAAGGACATTCGGGCTTTTACGTGATTTTGCGTTTTGATAGATTTTACCGAATTAGCCATAACTTTGCTTGTTTACCTCCAATCGGCGAAAGTTATACCTTCCCGCATTCGTATCTTCGAGTACTATCTAGTTATTGTATATGCAGCAACCGTTTGCCCTAAAAAACCTAAGTTAGGTGGCGAGAAAAGGCCCATATAGCCTATAGGCGATGTTTGAAACAACTTTATAAAGCTTACAGTTCGATTAATAAGAAATCTTTGATAAAGATTAACAGCAAATGAAGTCCCAATTATTAAATGGTATCTTGGTGCAAAATCGGATACAAAATGGCAAAAAAATCCTTAAAAACTTAAGCAAAAGGATGATAAAATGAGTTTTCACATATGTCCACTTTCTATACTGTGAAAATGTAAAATTTCCACTTTTTGGAACAGTTTTATTGCAATATCTGAACTAAATCGCAACCGATTTTGAAACGAAAGCCCATTTTCGAATCAGAGCTTCAATCTTTCTTTACCTGCATCCAAAGATATAAAATATCGATCAAAAAAATTTTTTCGATTTTTGAAAAAAATGATGATGGTACCCTTTCAAAATTTTGAAAAATCGGATAAATTTTTTTTGTTTAATTTTTTGGATTCTTTGATGCAGATCGAAGCAGACTGAAAGCCTGATTCATGAATGGTATTTCGTTTTCAAATCGGCTTGAAATCGAATAAAATATACGCTATTTAATGGTAAAAAAAGTCAATTTTTGATTAAAATGACCATTCCGTATTTGACAAATCAAAATATATTCAATTTATTCTTTAATAGGACCATTACTTGGTTTGTTCACCAGCAATCGGTTAAAGTTATACCTTCCCGCATTCGTATCTTTGAGTACTATCTAGTTATCGTATATGTATCAAGCATATTTCTTAAAAAACCTAAGTTAGGTGGTGGAAAAGGACATATGATTCTAATGGCGATGTTTGAAACGACTTTATAAAGCTTACAGTTCGATTAATAAGAAATCTTTGATAAAGATTAACAGCAAATGAAGTTCCAATTATTAAATGGTATCTTGGTGCAAAATCGGATACAAAATGGCAAAAATATCCTTAAAAACTTAAGCGAAAGGCTGAGAAAAGGACATTCGGGCTTTTACGTGATTTTGCGTTTTGATAGATTTTACCGAATTAGCCATAACTTTGCTTGTTTACCTCCAATCGGCGAAAGTTATACCTTCCCGCATTCGTATCTTCGAGTACTATCTAGTTATCGTATATGCAGCAACCGTTTGCCCTAAAAAACCTAAGTTAGGTGGCGAGAAAAGGCCCATATAGCCTATAGGCGATGTTTGAAACTACTTTATAAAGCTTACAGATCGATTAATAAGAAATCTTTGATAAAGATTAACAGCAAATGAAGTTCCAATTATTAAATGGTATCTTGGTGCAAAATCGGATACAAAATGGCAAAAATATCCTTAAAAACTTAAGCGAAAGGCTGAGAAAAGGACATTCGGGCTTTTACGTGATTTTGCGTTTTGATAGATTTTACCGAATTAGCCATAACTTTGCTTGTTTACCTCCAATCGGCGAAAGTTATACCTTCCCGCATTCGTATCTTCGAGTACTATCTAGTTATCGTATATGCAGCAACCGTTTGCCCTAAAAAACCTAAGTTAGGTGGCGAGAAAAGGCCCATATAGCCTATAGGCGATGTTTGAAACTACTTTATAAAGCTTACAGTTCGATTAATAAGAAATCTTTGATAAAGATTAACAGCAAATGAAGTTCCAATTATTAAATGGTATCTTGGTGCAAAATCGGATACAAAATGGCAAAAATATCCTTAAAAACTTAAGCGAAAGGCTGAGAAAAGGACATTCGGGCTTTTACGTGATTTTGCGTTTTGATAGATTTTACCGAATTAGCCATAACTTTGCTTGTTTACCTCCAATCGGCGAAAGTTATACCTTCCCGCATTCGTATCTTCGAGTACTATCTAGTTATCGTATATGCAGCAACCGTTTGCCCTAAAAAACCTAAGTTAGGTGGCGAGAAAAGGCCCATATAGCCTATAGGCGATGTTTGAAACTACTTTATAAAGCTTACAGATCGATTAATAAGAAATCTTTGATAAAGATTAACAGCAAATGAAGTTCCAATTATTAAATGGTATCTTGGTGCAAAATCGGATACAAAATGGCAAAAATATCCTTAAAAACTTAAGCGAAAGGCTGAGAAAAGGACATTCGGGCTTTTACGTGATTTTGCGTTTTGATAGATTTTACCGAATTAGCCATAACTTTGCTTGTTTACCTCCAATCGGCGAAAGTTATACCTTCCCGCATTCGTATCTTCGAGTACTATCTAGTTATCGTATATGCAGCAACCGTTTGCCCTAAAAAACCTAAGTTAGGTGGCGAGAAAAGGCCCATATAGCCTATAGGCGATGTTTGAAACTACTTTATAAAGCTTACAGATCGATTAATAAGAAATCTTTGATAAAGATTAACAGCAAATGAAGTTCCAATTATTAAATGGTATCTTGGTGCAAAATCGGATACAAAATGGCAAAAATATCCTTAAAAACTTAAGCGAAAGGCTGAGAAAAGGACATTCGGGCTTTTACGTGATTTTGCGTTTTGATAGATTTTACCGAATTAGCCATAACTTTGCTTGTTTACCTCCAATCGGCGAAAGTTATACCTTCCCGCATTCGTATCTTCGAGTACTATCTAGTTATCGTATATGCAGCAACCGTTTGCCCTAAAAAACCTAAGTTAGGTGGCGAGAAAAGGCCCATATAGCCTATAGGCGATGTTTGAAACTACTTTATAAAGCTTACAGATCGATTAATAAGAAATCTTTGATAAAGATTAACAGCAAATGAAGTTCCAATTATTAAATGGTATCTTGGTGCAAAATCGGATACAAAATGGCAAAAATATCCTTAAAAACTTAAGCGAAAGGCTGAGAAAAGGACATTCGGGCTTTTACGTGATTTTGCGTTTTGATAGATTTTACCGAATTAGCCATAACTTTGCTTGTTTACCTCCAATCGGCGAAAGTTATACCTTCCCGCATTCGTATCTTCGAGTACTATCTAGTTATCGTATATGCAGCAACCGTTTGCCCTAAAAAACCTAAGTTAGGTGGCGAGAAAAGGCCCATATAGCCTATAGGCGATGTTTGAAACTACTTTATAAAGCTTACAGATCGATTAATAAGAAATCTTTGATAAAGATTAACAGCAAATGAAGTTCCAATTATTAAATGGTATCTTGGTGCAAAATCGGATACAAAATGGCAAAAATATCCTTAAAAACTTAAGCGAAAGGGTGAGAAAAGGACATTCGGGCTTTTACGTGATTTTGCGTTTTGATAGATTTTACCGAATTAGCCATAACTTTGCTTGTTTACCTCCAATCGGCGAAAGTTATACCTTCCCGCATTCGTATCTTCGAGTACTATCTAGTTATCGTATATGCAGCAACCGTTTGCCCTAAAAAACCTAAGTTAGGTGGCGAGAAAAGGCCCATATAGCCTATAGGCGATGTTTGAAACTACTTTATAAAGCTTACAGATCGATTAATAAGAAATCTTTGATAAAGATTAACAGCAAATGAAGTCCCAATTATTAAATGGTATCTTGGTGCAAAATCGGATACAAAATGGCAAAAATATCCTTAAAAACTTAAGCAAAAGGATGATAAAATGAGTTTTCACATATGTCCGACTTTCTATACTGTGAAAATGTAAAATTTCCATTTTTGGAACAGATTTTACCGAATTAGCAATAACTCTGAACTTAATCGCATCCGATTTTGAAACGAAAGTCACATTTTCCGCAATCAGTAGCTTCAAGTACTATCTAGTTACCTGCATCCAAAGATATAAAATATCGATCTAAAAAACTTTAGTTCGATTTTTGAAAAAAGGATGATGATAGCCTTTCAGAAATGTTTGAAAATACTCGGATAAATTTTTTTGTTTAATTTATATGAATTCTTTGATGCAGATCGACAGCAGACTGAAAGCTCTGATTCATGAATGGTATTTCGTTTTCAAAATCGGATTGAAATCGAATAAAATATACGCTATTTAATGGTAAACAAAGTCAATTTTTGATTAAAATGACCATTCCGTATTTGACAAATCAAAATATATTCAATTTATTCTATTAATAGGACCATTACTTGGTTTGTTCACCAGCAATCGGTTAAAGTTATACCTTCCCGCATTCGTATCTTTGAGTACTATCTAGTTATCGTATATGTATCAAGCATATTTCCTTAAAAAACCTAAGTTAGGTGGTGAGAAAAGGCACATATGATTCTAATGGCGATGTTTGAAACGACTTTATAAAGCTTACAGTTCGATTAATAAGAAATCTTTGATAAAGATTAACAGCAAATGAAGTTCCAATTATTAAATGGTATCTTGGTGCAAAATCGGATACAAAATGGCAAAAATATCCTTAAAAACTTAAGCGAAAGGCTGAGAAAAGGACATTCGGGCTTTTACGTGATTTTGCGTTTTGATAGATTTTACCGAATTAGCCATAACTTTGCTTGTTTACCTCCAATCGGCGAAAGTTATACCTTCCCGCATTCGTATCTTCGAGTACTATCTAGTTATCGTATATGCAGCAACCGTTTGCCCTAAAAAACCTAAGTTAGATGGCGAGAAAAGGCCCATATAGCCTATAGGCGATGTTTGAAACTACTTTATAAAGCTTACAGATCGATTAATAAGAAATCTTTGATAAAGATTAACAGCAAATGAAGTTCCAATTATTAAATGGTATCTTGGTGCAAAATCGGATACAAAATGGCAAAAATATCCTTAAAAACTTAAGCGAAAGGCTGAGAAAAGGACATTCGGGCTTTTACGTGATTTTGCGTTTTGATAGATTTTACCGAATTAGCCATAACTTTGCTTGTTTACCTCCAATCGGCGAAAGTTATACCTTCCCGCATTCGTATCTTCGAGTACTATCTAGTTATCGTATATGCAGCAACCGTTTGCCCTAAAAAACCTAAGTTAGGTGGCGAGAAAAGGCCCATATAGCCTATAGGCGATGTTTGAAACTACTTTATAAAGCTTACAGATCGATTAATAAGAAATCTTTGATAAAGATTAACAGCAAATGAAGTTCCAATTATTAAATGGTATCTTGGTGCAAAATCGGATACAAAATGGCAAAAATATCCTTAAAAACTTAAGCGAAAGGCTGAGAAAAGGACATTCGGGCTTTTACGTGATTTTGCGTTTTGATAGATTTTACCGAATTAGCCATAACTTTGCTTGTTTACCTCCAATCGGCGAAAGTTATACCTTCCCGCATTCGTATCTTCGAGTACTATCTAGTTATCGTATATGCAGCAACCGTTTGCCCTAAAAAACCTAAGTTAGGTGGCGAGAAAAGGCCCATATAGCCTATAGGCGATGTTTGAAACTACTTTATAAAGCTTACAGATCGATTAATAAGAAATCTTTGATAAAGATTAACAGCAAATGAAGTTCCAATTATTAAATGGTATCTTGGTGCAAAATCGGATACAAAATGGCAAAAATATCCTTAAAAACTTAAGCGAAAGGCTGAGAAAAGGACATTCGGGCTTTTACGTGATTTTGCGTTTTGATAGATTTTACCGAATTAGCCATAACTTTGCTTGTTTACCTCCAATCGGCGAAAGTTATACCTTCCCGCATTCGTATCTTCGAGTACTATCTAGTTATCGTATATGCAGCAACCGTTTGCCCTAAAAAACCTAAGTTAGGTGGCGAGAAAAGGCCCATATAGCCTATAGGCGATGTTTGAAACTACTTTATAAAGCTTACAGATCGATTAATAAGAAATCTTTGATAAAGATTAACAGCAAATGAAGTTCCAATTATTAAATGGTATCTTGGTGCAAAATCGGATACAAAATGGCAAAAATATCCTTAAAAACTTAAGCGAAAGGCTGAGAAAAGGACATTCGGGCTTTTACGTGATTTTGCGTTTTGATAGATTTTACCGAATTAGCCATAACTTTGCTTGTTTACCTCCAATCGGCGAAAGTTATACCTTCCCGCATTCGTATCTTCGAGTACTATCTAGTTATCGTATATGCAGCAACCGTTTGCCCTAAAAAACCTAAGTTAGGTGGCGAGAAAAGGCCCATATAGCCTATAGGCGATGTTTGAAACTACTTTATAAAGCTTACAGATCGATTAATAAGAAATCTTTGATAAAGATTAACAGCAAATGAAGTTCCAATTATTAAATGGTATCTTGGTGCAAAATCGGATACAAAATGGCAAAAATATCCTTAAAAACTTAAGCGAAAGGCTGAGAAAAGGACATTCGGGCTTTTACGTGATTTTGCGTTTTGATAGATTTTACCGAATTAGCCATAACTTTGCTTGTTTACCTCCAATCGGCGAAAGTTATACCTTCCCGCATTCGTATCTTCGAGTACTATCTAGTTATCGTATATGCAGCAACCGTTTGCCCTAAAAAACCTAAGTTAGGTGGCGAGAAAAGGCCCATATAGCCTATAGGCGATGTTTGAAACTACTTTATAAAGCTTACAGATCGATTAATAAGAAATCTTTGATAAAGATTAACAGCAAATGAAGTTCCAATTATTAAATGGTATCTTGGTGCAAAATCGGATACAAAATGGCAAAAATATCCTTAAAAACTTAAGCGAAAGGCTGAGAAAAGGACATTCGGGCTTTTACGTGATTTTGCGTTTTGATAGATTTTACCGAATTAGCCATAACTTTGCTTGTTTACCTCCAATCGGCGAAAGTTATACCTTCCCGCATTCGTATCTTCGAGTACTATCTAGTTATCGTATATGCAGCAACCGTTTGCCCTAAAAAACCTAAGTTAGGTGGCGAGAAAAGGCCCATATAGCCTATAGGCGATGTTTGAAACTACTTTATAAAGCTTACAGATCGATTAATAAGAAATCTTTGATAAAGATTAACAGCAAATGAAGTTCCAATTATTAAATGGTATCTTGGTGCAAAATCGGATACAAAATGGCAAAAATATCCTTAAAAACTTAAGCGAAAGGCTGAGAAAAGGACATTCGGGCTTTTACGTGATTTTGCGTTTTGATAGATTTTACCGAATTAGCCATAACTTTGCTTGTTTACCTCCAATCGGCGAAAGTTATACCTTCCCGCATTCGTATCTTCGAGTACTATCTAGTTATCGTATATGCAGCAACCGTTTGCCCTAAAAAACCTAAGTTAGGTGGCGAGAAAAGGCCCATATAGCCTATAGGCGATGTTTGAAACTACTTTATAAAGCTTACAGATCGATTAATAAGAAATCTTTGATAAAGATTAACAGCAAATGAAGTTCCAATTATTAAATGGTATCTTGGTGCAAAATCGGATACAAAATGGCAAAAATATCCTTAAAAACTTAAGCGAAAGGCTGAGAAAAGGACATTCGGGCTTTTACGTGATTTTGCGTTTTGATAGATTTTACCGAATTAGCCATAACTTTGCTTGTTTACCTCCAATCGGCGAAAGTTATACCTTCCCGCATTCGTATCTTCGAGTACTATCTAGTTATCGTATATGCAGCAACCGTTTGCCCTAAAAAACCTAAGTTAGGTGGCGAGAAAAGGCCCATATAGCCTATAGGCGATGTTTGAAACTACTTTATAAAGCTTACAGATCGATTAATAAGAAATCTTTGATAAAGATTAACAGCAAATGAAGTTCCAATTATTAAATGGTATCTTGGTGCAAAATCGGATACAAAATGGCAAAAATATCCTTAAAAACTTAAGCGAAAGGCTGAGAAAAGGACATTCGGGCTTTTACGTGATTTTGCGTTTTGATAGATTTTACCGAATTAGCCATAACTTTGCTTGTTTACCTCCAATCGGCGAAAGTTATACCTTCCCGCATTCGTATCTTCGAGTACTATCTAGTTATCGTATATGCAGCAACCGTTTGCCCTAAAAAACCTAAGTTAGGTGGCGAGAAAAGGCCCATATAGCCTATAGGCGATGTTTGAAACTACTTTATAAAGCTTACAGATCGATTAATAAGAAATCTTTGATAAAGATTAACAGCAAATGAAGTTCCAATTATTAAATGGTATCTTGGTGCAAAATCGGATACAAAATGGCAAAAATATCCTTAAAAACTTAAGCGAAAGGCTGAGAAAAGGACATTCGGGCTTTTACGTGATTTTGCGTTTTGATAGATTTTACCGAATTAGCCATAACTTTGCTTGTTTACCTCCAATCGGCGAAAGTTATACCTTCCCGCATTCGTATCTTCGAGTACTATCTAGTTATCGTATATGCAGCAACCGTTTGCCCTAAAAAACCTAAGTTAGGTGGCGAGAAAAGGCCCATATAGCCTATAGGCGATGTTTGAAACTACTTTATAAAGCTTACAGATCGATTAATAAGAAATCTTTGATAAAGATTAACAGCAAATGAAGTTCCAATTATTAAATGGTATCTTGGTGCAAAATCGGATACAAAATGGCAAAAATATCCTTAAAAACTTAAGCGAAAGGCTGAGAAAAGGACATTCGGGCTTTTACGTGATTTTGCGTTTTGATAGATTTTACCGAATTAGCCATAACTTTGCTTGTTTACCTCCAATCGGCGAAAGTTATACCTTCCCGCATTCGTATCTTCGAGTACTATCTAGTTATCGTATATGCAGCAACCGTTTGCCCTAAAAAACCTAAGTTAGGTGGCGAGAAAAGGCCCATATAGCCTATAGGCGATGTTTGAAACTACTTTATAAAGCTTACAGATCGATTAATAAGAAATCTTTGATAAAGATTAACAGCAAATGAAGTTCCAATTATTAAATGGTATCTTGGTGCAAAATCGGATACAAAATGGCAAAAATATCCTTAAAAACTTAAGCGAAAGGCTGAGAAAAGGACATTCGGGCTTTTACGTGATTTTGCGTTTTGATAGATTTTACCGAATTAGCCATAACTTTGCTTGTTTACCTCCAATCGGCGAAAGTTATACCTTCCCGCATTCGTATCTTCGAGTACTATCTAGTTATCGTATATGCAGCAACCGTTTGCCCTAAAAAACCTAAGTTAGGTGGCGAGAAAAGGCCCATATAGCCTATAGGCGATGTTTGAAACTACTTTATAAAGCTTACAGATCGATTAATAAGAAATCTTTGATAAAGATTAACAGCAAATGAAGTTCCAATTATTAAATGGTATCTTGGTGCAAAATCGGATACAAAATGGCAAAAATATCCTTAAAAACTTAAGCGAAAGGCTGAGAAAAGGACATTCGGGCTTTTACGTGATTTTGCGATTTGATAGATTTTACGAATTAGCCATAACTTTGCTTGTTTACTCCAATCGGCGAAAGTTATATCTTCCCGCATTCGTATCTTCGAGTACTATCTAGTTATCGTATATGCAGAAACCGTTTGCCCTGAAAAAACTAAGTTAGGTGGCGAGAAAAGACCCATATAGCCTATAGGCGATGTTTGAAAACTACTTTATAAAGCTTACAGATCGATTAATAAGAAATCTTTGATAAAGATTAACAGCAAATGAAGTTCCAATTATTAAATGGTATCTTGGTGCAAAATCGGATACAAAATGGCAAAAATATCCTTAAAACTTAAGGAAAAGGGTGAGAAAATGACATTCGGGCTTTTACGTGATTTTGCGTTTTGATAGATTTTACCGAATTAGCCATAACTTTGCTTGTTTACCTCCAATCGGCGAAAGTTATACCTTTCCGCATTCGTATCTTCGAGTACTATCTAGTTATCGTATATGCAGCAACCGTTTGCCCTGAAAAACCTAAAATGGGCGGCGAGAAAAGGCCCATATAGCCTATAGGCGATGTTTGAAACGACTTTATAAAGTTTTTACAGTTCGATTAATAAGAAATCTTTGATAAAGATTAACAGCAAATGAAGTCCCAATTATTAAATGGTATCTTGGTGCAAAATCGGATACGAAATGGCAAAAATAGCCTTAAAATCTTAAGCGAAAGGGTGAGAAAAGGACATTCGGGCTTTTACGTGATTTTGCGTTTTGATAGATTTTACCGAATTAGCCATAACTTTGCTTGTTTACCTCCAATCGGCGAAAGTTATACCTTCCCGCATTCGTATCTTCGAGTACTATCTAGTTATCGTATATGCAGCAACCGTTTGCCCTAAAAAACCTAAGTTAGGTGGCGAGAAAAGGCCCATATAGCCCATAGGCGATGTTTGAAACGACTTTATAAAGCTTACAGTTCGATTAATAAGAAATCTTTTGATAAAGATTAACAGCAAATGAAGTCCCAATTATTAAATGGTATCTTGGTGCAAAATCGGATAGAAAAATGGCAAAAATAGCCTTAAAATCTTAAGCGAAAGGGTGAGAAAAAGGACATTCGGGCTTTTACGTGATTTTGCGTTTTGATAGATTTTACCGAATTAGCCATAACTTTGCTTGTTTACTTCCAATCGGCGAAAGTTATACCCCCCCGCATTCCAACCTTCGAGTACTATCTAGTTATCGTATATGCAGCAACCGTTTGCCCTAAAAAACCTAAGTTAGGTGGCGAGAAAAGGCCCATATAGCCTATAGGCGATGTTTGAAACTACTTTATAAAGCTTACAGATCGATTAATAAGAAATCTTTGATAAAGATTAACAGCAAATGAAGTTCCAATTATTAAATGGTATCTTGGTGCAAAATCGGATACAAAATGGCAAAAATATCCTTAAAAACTTAAGCGAAAGGCTGAGAAAAGGACATTCGGGCTTTTACGTGATTTTGCGTTTTGATAGATTTTATCGAATTAGCCATAACTTTGCTTGTTTACCTCCAATCGGCGAAAGTTATATCTTCCCGCATTCGTATCTTCGAGTACTATCTAGTTTTCGTATATGCAGCAACCGTTTGCCCTAAAAAAACTAAGTTAGGTGGCGAGAAATGGCCCATATAGCCTATAGGCGATGTTTGAAACTACTTTATAAAGCTTACAGATCGATTAATAAGAAATCTTTTGATAAAGATTAACAGCAAATGAAGTCCCAATTATTAAATGGTATCTTGGTAAAAAATCGATAGAAATGGCAAAAATAGCCTTAAAATCTTAAGCGAAAGGGTGAGAAAAAGGGACATTCGGGCTTTTACGTGATTTTGCGTTTTGATAGATTTTACTGAATTAGCCATAACTTTGCTTGTTTACCTCCAATCGGCGAAAGTTATACCTTTCCCGCATTCGTATTTTGGAGTACTATCTAGTTATCGTATATGCAGCAACCGTTTGCCCTAAAAAACCTAAGTTAGGTGGCGAGAAAAGGCCCATATAGCCTATAGGCGATGTTTGAAACGACTTTATAAAGCTTACAGTTCGATTAATAAGAAATCTTTGATAAAGATTAACAGCAAATGAAGTTCCAATTATTAAATGGTATCTTGGTGCAAAATCGGATACAAAATGGCAAAAATATCCTTAAAAACTTAAGCGAAAGGGTGAGAAAAGGACATTCGGGCTTTTACGTGATTTTGCGTTTTGATAGATTTTACCGAATTAGCCATAACTTTGCTTGTTTACCTCCGATCGGCGAAAGTTATACCTTCCCGCATTCGTATCTTCGAGTACTATCTAGTTATCGTATATGCAGCAACCGTTTGCCCTAAAAAACCTAAGTTAGGTGGCGAGAAAAGGCCCATATAGCCTATAGGCGATGTTTGAAACTACTTTATAAAGCTTACAGATCGATTAATAAGAAATCTTTGATAAAGATTAACAGCAAATGAAGTTCCAATTATTAAATGGTATCTTGGTGCAAAATCGGATACAAAATGGCAAAAAATATCCTTAAAAACTTAAGCGAAAGGCTGAGAAAAGGACATTCGGGCTTTTACGTGATTTTGCGTTTTGATAGATTTTACCGAATTAGCCATAACTTTGCTTGTTTACCTCCGATCGGCGAAAGTTATACCTTCCCGCATTCGTATCTTCGAGTACTATCTAGTTATCGTATATGCAGCAACCGTTTGCCCTAAAAAACCTAAGTTAGGTGGCGAGAAAAGGCCCATATAGCCTATAGGCGATGTTTGAAACTACTTTATAAAGCTTACAGATCGATTAATAAGAAATCTTTGATAAAGATTAACAGCAAATGAAGTTCCAATTATTAAATGGTATCTTGGTGCAAAATCGGATACAAAAATGGCAAAAATATCCTTAAAAACTTAAGCGAAAGGGTGAGAAAAGGACATTCGGGCTTTTACGTGATTTTGCGTTTTGATAGATTTTACCGAATTAGCCATAACTTTGCTTGTTTACCTCCGATCGGCGAAAGTTATACCTTCCCGCATTCGTATCTTCGAGTACTATCTAGTTATCGTATATGCAGCAACCGTTTGCCCTAAAAAACCTAAGTTAGGTGGCGAGAAAAGGCCCATATAGCCTATAGGCGATGTTTGAAACTACTTTATAAAGCTTACAGTTCGATTAATAAGAAATCTTTGATAAAGATTAACAGCAAATGAAGTTCCAATTATTAAATGGTATCTTGGTGCAAAATCGGATACAAAATGGCAAAAAATATCCTTAAAAACTTAAGCGAAAGGGTGAGAAAAGGACATTCGGGCTTTTACGTGATTTTGCGTTTTTGATAGATTTTACCGAATTAGCCATAACTTTGCTTGTTTACCTCCAATCGGCGAAAGTTATACCTTCCCGCATTCGTATCTTCGAGTACTATCTAGTTATCGTATATGCAGCAACCGTTTGCCCTAAAAAACCTAAGTTAGGTGGCGAGAAAAGGCCCATATAGCCTATAGGCGATGTTTGAAACTACTTTATAAAGCTTACAGTTCGATTAATAAGAAATTCTTTGATAAAGATTAACAGCAAATGAAGTTCCAATTATTAAATGGTATCTTGGTGCAAAATCGGATACAAAATGGCAAAAATATCCTTAAAAACTTAAGCGAAAGGCTGAGAAAAGGACATTCCGGCTTTTACGTGATTTTGCGTTTTGATAGATTTTACCGAATTAGCCATAACTTTGCTTGTTTACCTCCAATCGGCGAAAGTTATACCTTCCCGCATTCGTATCTTCGAGTACTATCTAGTTATCGTATATGCAGCAACCGTTTGCCCTAAAAAACCTAAGTTAGGTGGCGAGAAAAGGCCCATATAGCCTATAGGCGATGTTTGAAACTACTTTATAAAGCTTACAGTTCGATTAATAAGAAATCTTTGATAAAGATTAACAGCAAATGAAGTTCCAATTATTAAATGGTATCTTGGTGCAAAATCGGATACAAAATGGCAAAAATATCCTTAAAAACTTAAGCGAAAGGCTGAGAAAAGGACATTCGGGCTTTTACGTGATTTTGCGTTTTGATAGATTTTACCGAATTAGCCATAACTTTGCTTGTTTACCTCCAATCGGCGAAAGTTATACCTTCCCGCATTCGTATCTTCGAGTACTATCTAGTTATCGTATATGCAGCAACCGTTTGCCCTAAAAAACCTAAGTTAGGTGGCGAGAAAAGGCCCATATAGCCTATAGGCGATGTTTGAAACTACTTTATAAAGCTTACAGTTCGATTAATAAGAAATCTTTGATGAAGATTAACAGCAAATGAAGTTCCAATTATTAAATGGTATCTTGGTGCAAAATCGGATAGAAAATGGCAAAAATATCCTTAAAAACTTAAGCGAAAGGGTGAGAAAAGGACATTCGGGCTTTTACGTGATTTTGCGTTTTGATAGATTTTACCGAATTAGCCATAACTTTGCTTGTTTACCTCCAATCGGCGAAAGTTATACCTTCCCGCATTCGTATCTTCGAGTACTATCTAGTTATCGTATATGCAGCAACCGTTTGCCCTAAAAAACCTAAGTTAGGTGGCGAGAAAAGGCCCATATAGCCTATAGGCGATGTTTGAAACTACTTTATAAAGCTTACAGTTCGATTAATAAGAAATCTTTGATAAAGATTAACAGCAAATGAAGTTCCAATTATTAAATGGTATCTTGGTGCAAAATCGGATACAAAATGGCAAAAATATCCTTAAAAACTTAAGCGAAAGGCTGAGAAAAGGACATTCGGGCTTTTACGTGATTTCGCGTTTTGATAGATTTTACCGAATTAGCCATAACTTTGCTTGTTTACCTCCGATCGGCGAAAGTTATACCTTCCCGCATTCGTATCTTCGAGTACTATCTAGTTATCGTATATGCAGCAACCGTTTGCCCTAAAAAAACCTAAGTTAGGTGGCGAGAAAAGGCCCATATAGCCTATAGGCGATGTTTGAAACTACTTTATAAAGCTTACAGTTCGATTAATAAGAAATCTTTGATAAAGATTAACAGCAAATGAAGTTCCAATTATTAAATGGTATCTTGGTGCAAAATCGGATACAAAATGGCAAAAATATCCTTAAAAACTTAAGCGAAAGGCTGAGAAAAGGACATTCGGGCTTTTACGTGATTTTGCGTTTTGATAGATTTTACCGAATTAGCCATAACTTTGCTTGTTTACCTCCGATCGGCGAAAGTTATACCTTCCCGTATTCGTATCTTCGAGTACTATCTAGTTATCGTATATGCAGCAACCGTTTGCCCTAAAAAACCTAAGTTAGGTGGCGAGAAAAGGCCCATATAGCCTATAGGCGATGTTTGAAACTACTTTATAAAGCTTACAGTTCGATTAATAAGAAATCTTTGATAAAGATTAACAGCAAATGAAGTTCCAATTATTAAATGGTATCTTGGTGCAAAATCGGATACAAAATGGCAAAAATATCCTTAAAAACTTAAGCGAAAGGGTGAGAAAAGGACATTCGGGCTTTTACGTGATTTTGCGTTTTGATAGATTTTACCGAATTAGCCATAACTTTGCTTGTTTACCTCCAATCGGCGAAAGTTATACCTTCCCGCATTCGTATCTTCGAGTACTATCTAGTTATCGTATATGCAGCAACCGTTTGCCCTAAAAAACCTAAGTTAGGTGGCGAGAAAAGGCCCATATAGCCTATAGGCGATGTTTGAAACTACTTTATAAAGCTTACAGTTCGATTAATAAGAAATCTTTGATAAAGATTAACAGCAAATGAAGTTCCAATTATTAAATGGTATCTTGGTGCAAAATCGGATACAAAATGGCAAAAAATCCTTAAAAACTTAAGCGAAAGGCTGAGAAAAGGACATTCGGGCTTTTACGTGATTTTGCGTTTTGATAGATTTTACCGAATTAGCCATAACTTTGCTTGTTTACCTCCAATCGGCGAAAGTTATACCTTCCCGCATTCGTATCTTCGAGTACTATCTAGTTATCGTATATGCAGCAACCGTTTGCCCTAAAAAACCTAAGTTAGGTGGCGAGAAAAGGCCCATATAGCCTATAGGCGATGTTTGAAACTACTTTATAAAGCTTACAGATCGATTAATAAGAAATCTTTGATAAAGATTAACAGCAAATGAAGTTCCAATTATTAAATGGTATCTTGGTGCAAAATCGGATACAAAATGGCAAAAATATCCTTAAAAACTTAAGCGAAAGGCTGAGAAAAGGACATTCGGGCTTTTACGTGATTTTGCGTTTTGATAGATTTTACCGAATTAGCCATAACTTTGCTTGTTTACCTCCAATCGGCGAAAGTTATACCTTCCCGCATTCGTATCTTCGAGTACTATCTAGTTATCGTATATGCAGCAACCGTTTGCCCTAAAAAACCTAAGTTAGGTGGCGAGAAAAGGCCCATATAGCCTATAGGCGATGTTTGAAACGACTTTATAAAGCTTACAGTTCGATTAATAAGAAATCTTTGATGAAGATTAACAGCAAATGAAGTCCCAATTATTAAATGGTATCTTGGTGCAAAATCGGATACAAAATGGCAAAAATATCCTTAAAAACTTAAGCGAAAGGGTGAGAAAAGGACATTCGGGCTTTTACGTGATTTTGCGTTTTGATAGATTTTACCGAATTAGCCATAACTTTGCTTGTTTACCTCCAATCGGCGAAAGTTATACCTTCCCGCATTCGTATCTTCGAGTACTATCTAGTTATCGTATATGCAGCAACCGTTTGCCCTAAAAAACCTAAGTTAGGTGGCGAGAAAAGGCCCATATAGCCTATAGGCGATGTTTGAAACTACTTTATAAAGCTTACAGTTCGATTAATAAGAAATCTTTGATAAAGATTAACAGCAAATGAAGTTCCAATTATTAAATGGTATCTTGGTGCAAAATCGGATACAAAATGGCAAAAATATCCTTAAAAACTTAAGCGAAAGGCTGAGAAAAGGACATTCGGGCTTTTACGTGATTTTGCGTTTTGATAGATTTTACCGAATTAGCCATAACTTTGCTTGTTTACCTCCGATCGGCGAAAGTTATACCTTCCCGCATTCGTATCTTCGAGTACTATCTAGTTATCGTATATGCAGCAACCGTTTGCCCTAAAAAACCTAAGTTAGGTGGCGAGAAAAGGCCCATATAGCCTATAGGCGATGTTTGAAACTACTTTATAAAGCTTACAGTTCGATTAATAAGAAATCTTTGATAAAGATTAACAGCAAATGAAGTTCCAATTATTAAATGGTATCTTGGTGCAAAATCGGATACAAAATGGCAAAAATATCCTTAAAAACTTAAGCGAAAGGGTGAGAAAAGGACATTCGGGCTTTTACGTGATTTTGCGTTTTGATAGATTTTACCGAATTAGCCATAACTTTGCTTGTTTACCTCCAATCGGCGAAAGTTATACCTTCCCGCATTCGTATCTTCGAGTACTATCTAGTTATCGTATATGCAGCAACCGTTTGCCCTAAAAAACCTAAGTTAGGTGGCGAGAAAAGGCCCATATAGCCTATAGGCGATGTTTGAAACTACTTTATAAAGCTTACAGATCGATTAATAAGAAATCTTTGATAAAGATTAACAGCAAATGAAGTTCCAATTATTAAATGGTATCTTGGTGCAAAATCGGATACAAAATGGCAAAAATATCCTTAAAAACTTAAGCGAAAGGCTGAGAAAAGGACATTCGGGCTTTTACGTGATTTTGCGTTTTGATAGATTTTACCGAATTAGCCATAACTTTGCTTGTTTACCTCCAATCGGCGAAAGTTATACCTTCCCGCATTCGTATCTTCGAGTACTATCTAGTTATCGTATATGCAGCAACCGTTTGCCCTAAAAAACCTAAGTTAGGTGGCGAGAAAAGGCCCATATAGCCTATAGGCGATGTTTGAAACTACTTTATAAAGCTTACAGATCGATTAATAAGAAATCTTTGATAAAGATTAACAGCAAATGAAGTTCCAATTATTAAATGGTATCTTGGTGCAAAATCGGATACAAAATGGCAAAAATATCCTTAAAAACTTAAGCGAAAGGCTGAGAAAAGGACATTCGGGCTTTTACGTGATTTTGCGTTTTGATAGATTTTACCGAATTAGCCATAACTTTGCTTGTTTACCTCCAATCGGCGAAAGTTATACCTTCCCGCATTCGTATCTTCGAGTACTATCTAGTTATCGTATATGCAGCAACCGTTTGCCCTAAAAAACCTAAGTTAGGTGGCGAGAAAAGGCCCATATAGCCTATAGGCGATGTTTGAAACTACTTTATAAAGCTTACAGTTCGATTAATAAGAAATCTTTGATAAAGATTAACAGCAAATGAAGTTCCAATTATTAAATGGTATCTTGGTGCAAAATCGGATACAAAATGGCAAAAATATCCTTAAAAACTTAAGCGAAAGGGTGAGAAAAGGACATTCGGGCTTTTACGTGATTTTGCGTTTTGATAGATTTTACCGAATTAGCCATAACTTTGCTTGTTTACCTCCAATCGGCGAAAGTTATACCTTCCCGCATTCGTATCTTCGAGTACTATCTAGTTATCGTATATGCAGCAACCGTTTGCCCTAAAAAACCTAAGTTAGGTGGCGAGAAAAGGCCCATATAGCCTATAGGCGATGTTTGAAACTACTTTATAAAGCTTACAGTTCGATTAATAAGAAATCTTTGATAAAGATTAACAGCAAATGAAGTTCCAATTATTAAATGGTATCTTGGTGCAAAATCGGATACAAAATGGCAAAAATATCCTTAAAAACTTAAGCGAAAGGCTGAGAAAAGGACATTCGGGCTTTTACGTGATTTTGCGTTTTGATAGATTTTACCGAATTAGCCATAACTTTGCTTGTTTACCTCCAATCGGCGAAAGTTATACCTTCCCGCATTCGTATCTTCGAGTACTATCTAGTTATCGTATATGCAGCAACCGTTTGCCCTAAAAAACCTAAGTTAGGTGGCGAGAAAAGGCCCATATAGCCTATAGGCGATGTTTGAAACTACTTTATAAAGCTTACAGTTCGATTAATAAGAAATCTTTGATAAAGATTAACAGCAAATGAAGTTCCAATTATTAAATGGTATCTTGGTGCAAAATCGGATACAAAATGGCAAAAATATCCTTAAAAACTTAAGCGAAAGGCTGAGAAAAGGACATTCGGGCTTTTACGTGATTTTGCGTTTTGATAGATTTTACCGAATTAGCCATAACTTTGCTTGTTTACCTCCAATCGGCGAAAGTTATACCTTCCCGCATTCGTATCTTCGAGTACTATCTAGTTATCGTATATGCAGCAACCGTTTGCCCTAAAAAACCTAAGTTAGGTGGCGAGAAAAGGCCCATATAGCCTATAGGCGATGTTTGAAACTACTTTATAAAGCTTACAGTTCGATTAATAAGAAATCTTTGATAAAGATTAACAGCAAATGAAGTTCCAATTATTAAATGGTATCTTGGTGCAAAATCGGATACAAAATGGCAAAAATATCCTTAAAAACTTAAGCGAAAGGCTGAGAAAAGGACATTCGGGCTTTTACGTGATTTTGCGTTTTGATAGATTTTACCGAATTAGCCATAACTTTGCTTGTTTACCTCCAATCGGCGAAAGTTATACCTTCCCGCATTCGTATCTTCGAGTACTATCTAGTTATCGTATATGCAGCAACCGTTTGCCCTAAAAAACCTAAGTTAGGTGGCGAGAAAAGGCCCATATAGCCTATAGGCGATGTTTGAAACTACTTTATAAAGCTTACAGTTCGATTAATAAGAAATCTTTGATAAAGATTAACAGCAAATGAAGTTCCAATTATTAAATGGTATCTTGGTGCAAAATCGGATACAAAATGGCAAAAATATCCTTAAAAACTTAAGCGAAAGGCTGAGAAAAGGACATTCGGGCTTTTACGTGATTTTGCGTTTTGATAGATTTTACCGAATTAGCCATAACTTTGCTTGTTTACCTCCAATCGGCGAAAGTTATACCTTCCCGCATTCGTATCTTCGAGTACTATCTAGTTATCGTATATGCAGCAACCGTTTGCCCTAAAAAACCTAAGTTAGGTGGCGAGAAAAGGCCCATATAGCCTATAGGCGATGTTTGAAACTACTTTATAAAGCTTACAGTTCGATTAATAAGAAATCTTTGATAAAGATTAACAGCAAATGAAGTTCCAATTATTAAATGGTATCTTGGTGCAAAATCGGATACAAAATGGCAAAAATATCCTTAAAAACTTAAGCGAAAGGCTGAGAAAAGGACATTCGGGCTTTTACGTGATTTTGCGTTTTGATAGATTTTACCGAATTAGCCATAACTTTGCTTGTTTACCTCCAATCGGCGAAAGTTATACCTTCCCGCATTCGTATCTTCGAGTACTATCTAGTTATCGTATATGCAGCAACCGTTTGCCCTAAAAAACCTAAGTTAGGTGGCGAGAAAAGGCCCATATAGCCTATAGGCGATGTTTGAAACTACTTTATAAAGCTTACAGTTCGATTAATAAGAAATCTTTGATAAAGATTAACAGCAAATGAAGTTCCAATTATTAAATGGTATCTTGGTGCAAAATCGGATACAAAATGGCAAAAATATCCTTAAAAACTTAAGCGAAAGGCTGAGAAAAGGACATTCGGGCTTTTACGTGATTTTGCGTTTTGATAGATTTTACCGAATTAGCCATAACTTTGCTTGTTTACCTCCAATCGGCGAAAGTTATACCTTCCCGCATTCGTATCTTCGAGTACTATCTAGTTATCGTATATGCAGCAACCGTTTGCCCTAAAAAACCTAAGTTAGGTGGCGAGAAAAGGCCCATATAGCCTATAGGCGATGTTTGAAACTACTTTATAAAGCTTACAGTTCGATTAATAAGAAATCTTTGATAAAGATTAACAGCAAATGAAGTTCCAATTATTAAATGGTATCTTGGTGCAAAATCGGATACAAAATGGCAAAAATATCCTTAAAAACTTAAGCGAAAGGCTGAGAAAAGGACATTCGGGCTTTTACGTGATTTTGCGTTTTGATAGATTTTACCGAATTAGCCATAACTTTGCTTGTTTACCTCCGATCGGCGAAAGTTATACCTTCCCGCATTCGTATCTTCGAGTACTATCTAGTTATCGTATATGCAGCAACCGTTTGCCCTAAAAAACCTAAGTTAGGTGGCGAGAAAAGGCCCATATAGCCTATAGGCGATGTTTGAAACTACTTTATAAAGCTTACAGATCGATTAATAAGAAATCTTTGATAAAGATTAACAGCAAATGAAGTTCCAATTATTAAATGGTATCTTGGTGCAAAATCGGATACAAAATGGCAAAAATATCCTTAAAAACTTAAGCGAAAGGCTGAGAAAAGGACATTCGGGCTTTTACGTGATTTTGCGTTTTGATAGATTTTACCGAATTAGCCATAACTTTGCTTGTTTACCTCCGATCGGCGAAAGTTATACCTTCCCGCATTCGTATCTTCGAGTACTATCTAGTTATCGTATATGCAGCAACCGTTTGCCCTAAAAAACCTAAGTTAGATGGCGAGAAAAGGCCCATATAGCCTATAGGCGATGTTTGAAACTACTTTATAAAGCTTACAGTTCGATTAATAAGAAATCTTTGATAAAGATTAACAGCAAATGAAGTTCCAATTATTAAATGGTATCTTGGTGCAAAATCGGATACAAAATGGCAAAAATATCCTTAAAAACTTAAGCGAAAGGCTGAGAAAAGGACATTCGGGCTTTTACGTGATTTTGCGTTTTGATAGATTTTACCGAATTAGCCATAACTTTGCTTGTTTACCTCCAATCGGCGAAAGTTATACCTTCCCGCATTCGTATCTTCGAGTACTATCTAGTTATCGTATATGCAGCAACCGTTTGCCCTAAAAAACCTAAGTTAGGTGGCGAGAAAAGGCCCATATAGCCTATAGGCGATGTTTGAAACTACTTTATAAAGCTTACAGATCGATTAATAAGAAATCTTTGATAAAGATTAACAGCAAATGAAGTTCCAATTATTAAATGGTATCTTGGTGCAAAATCGGATACAAAATGGCAAAAATATCCTTAAAAACTTAAGCGAAAGGCTGAGAAAAGGACATTCGGGCTTTTACGTGATTTTGCGTTTTGATAGATTTTACCGAATTAGCCATAACTTTGCTTGTTTACCTCCAATCGGCGAAAGTTATACCTTCCCGCATTCGTATCTTCGAGTACTATCTAGTTATCGTATATGCAGCAACCGTTTGCCCTAAAAAACCTAAGTTAGGTGGCGAGAAAAGGCCCATATAGCCTATAGGCGATGTTTGAAACTACTTTATAAAGCTTACAGATCGATTAATAAGAAATCTTTGATAAAGATTAACAGCAAATGAAGTTCCAATTATTAAATGGTATCTTGGTGCAAAATCGGATACAAAATGGCAAAAATATCCTTAAAAACTTAAGCGAAAGGCTGAGAAAAGGACATTCGGGCTTTTACGTGATTTTGCGTTTTGATAGATTTTACCGAATTAGCCATAACTTTGCTTGTTTACCTCCGATCGGCGAAAGTTATACCTTCCCGCATTCGTATCTTCGAGTACTATCTAGTTATCGTATATGCAGCAACCGTTTGCCCTAAAAAACCTAAGTTAGATGGCGAGAAAAGGCCCATATAGCCTATAGGCGATGTTTGAAACTACTTTATAAAGCTTACAGTTCGATTAATAAGAAATCTTTGATAAAGATTAACAGCAAATGAAGTTCCAATTATTAAATGGTATCTTGGTGCAAAATCGGATACAAAATGGCAAAAATATCCTTAAAAACTTAAGCGAAAGGCTGAGAAAAGGACATTCGGGCTTTTACGTGATTTTGCGTTTTGATAGATTTTACCGAATTAGCCATAACTTTGCTTGTTTACCTCCAATCGGCGAAAGTTATACCTTCCCGCATTCGTATCTTCGAGTACTATCTAGTTATCGTATATGCAGCAACCGTTTGCCCTAAAAAACCTAAGTTAGGTGGCGAGAAAAGGCCCATATAGCCTATAGGCGATGTTTGAAACTACTTTATAAAGCTTACAGATCGATTAATAAGAAATCTTTGATAAAGATTAACAGCAAATGAAGTTCCAATTATTAAATGGTATCTTGGTGCAAAATCGGATACAAAATGGCAAAAATATCCTTAAAAACTTAAGCGAAAGGCTGAGAAAAGGACATTCGGGCTTTTACGTGATTTTGCGTTTTGATAGATTTTACCGAATTAGCCATAACTTTGCTTGTTTACCTCCAATCGGCGAAAGTTATACCTTCCCGCATTCGTATCTTCGAGTACTATCTAGTTATCGTATATGCAGCAACCGTTTGCCTTAAAAAACCTAAGTTAGGTGGCGAGAAAAGGCCCATATAGCCTATAGGCGATGTTTGAAACTACTTTATAAAGCTTACAGTTCGATTAATAAGAAATCTTTGATAAAGATTAACAGCAAATGAAGTTCCAATTATTAAATGGTATCTTGGTGCAAAATCGGATACAAAATGGCAAAAATATCCTTAAAAACTTAAGCGAAAGGCTGAGAAAAGGACATTCGGGCTTTTACGTGATTTTGCGTTTTGATAGATTTTACCGAATTAGCCATAACTTTGCTTGTTTACCTCCAATCGGCGAAAGTTATACCTTCCCGCATTCGTATCTTCGAGTACTATCTAGTTATCGTATATGCAGCAACCGTTTGCCCTAAAAAACCTAAGTTAGATGGCGAGAAAAGGCCCATATAGCCTATAGGCGATGTTTGAAACTACTTTATAAAGCTTACAGTTCGATTAATAAGAAATCTTTGATAAAGATTAACAGCAAATGAAGTTCCAATTATTAAATGGTATCTTGGTGCAAAATCGGATACAAAATGGCAAAAATATCCTTAAAAACTTAAGCGAAAGGCTGAGAAAAGGACATTCGGGCTTTTACGTGATTTTGCGTTTTGATAGATTTTACCGAATTAGCCATAACTTTGCTTGTTTACCTCCAATCGGCGAAAGTTATACCTTCCCGCATTCGTATCTTCGAGTACTATCTAGTTATCGTATATGCAGCAACCGTTTGCCCTAAAAAACCTAAGTTAGATGGCGAGAAAAGGCCCATATAGCCTATAGGCGATGTTTGAAACTACTTTATAAAGCTTACAGTTCGATTAATAAGAAATCTTTGATAAAGATTAACAGCAAATGAAGTTCCAATTATTAAATGGTATCTTGGTGCAAAATCGGATACAAAATGGCAAAAATATCCTTAAAAACTTAAGCGAAAGGCTGAGAAAAGGACATTCGGGCTTTTACGTGATTTTGCGTTTTGATAGATTTTACCGAATTAGCCATAACTTTGCTTGTTTACCTCCAATCGGCGAAAGTTATACCTTCCCGCATTCGTATCTTCGAGTACTATCTAGTTATCGTATATGCAGCAACCGTTTGCCCTAAAAAACCTAAGTTAGGTGGCGAGAAAAGGCCCATATAGCCTATAGGCGATGTTTGAAACTACTTTATAAAGCTTACAGATCGATTAATAAGAAATCTTTGATAAAGATTAACAGCAAATGAAGTTCCAATTATTAAATGGTATCTTGGTGCAAAATCGGATACAAAATGGCAAAAATATCCTTAAAAACTTAAGCGAAAGGCTGAGAAAAGGACATTCGGGCTTTTACGTGATTTTGCGTTTTGATAGATTTTACCGAATTAGCCATAACTTTGCTTGTTTACCTCCAATCGGCGAAAGTTATACCTTCCCGCATTCGTATCTTCGAGTACTATCTAGTTATCGTATATGCAGCAACCGTTTGCCCTAAAAAACCTAAGTTAGGTGGCGAGAAAAGGCCCATATAGCCTATAGGCGATGTTTGAAACAACTTTATAAAGCTTACAGTTCGATTAATAAGAAATCTTTGATGAAGATTAACAGCAAATGAAGTCCCAATTATTAAATGGTATCTTGGTGCAAAATCGGATACAAAATGGCAAAAAAATCCTTAAAAACTTAAGCAAAAGGATGATAAAATGAGTTTTCACATATGTCCACTTTCTTTACTGTGAAAATGTAAAATTTCCACTTTTTGGAACAGTTTTATTGCAATATCTGAACTAAATCGCAACCGATTTTGAAACGAAAGCCCATTTTCGAATCAGAGCTTCAATCTTTCTTTACCTGCATCCAAAGATATAAAATATCGATCAAAAAAATTTTGTTCGATTTTTGAAAAAAATGATGATGGTACCCCTTTCAAAATTTTGAAAAATCGGATAAATTTTTTTTGTTTAATTTTTAGGATTCTTTGATGCAGATCGAAGCAGACTGAAAGCCTGATTCATGAATGGTATTTCGTTTTCAAATCGGCTTGAAATCGAATAAAATATACGCTATTTAATGGTAAAAAAAGTCAATTTTTGATTAAAATGACCATTCCGTATTTGACAAATCAAAATATATTCAATTTATTCTTTAATAGGACCATTACTTGGTTTGTTCACCAGCAATCGGTTAAAGTTATACCTTCCCGCATTCGTATCTTTGAGTACTATCTAGTTATCGTATATGTATCAAGCATATTTCTTAAAAAACCTAAGTTAGGTGGTGGAAAAGGACATATGATTCTAATGGCGATGTTTGAAACGACTTTATAAAGCTTACAGTTCGATTAATAAGAAATCTTTGATAAAGATTAACAGCAAATGAAGTTCCAATTATTAAATGGTATCTTGGTGCAAAATCGGATACAAAATGGCAAAAATATCCTTAAAAACTTAAGCGAAAGGCTGAGAAAAGGACATTCGGGCTTTTACGTGATTTTGCGTTTTGATAGATTTTACCGAATTAGCCATAACTTTGCTTGTTTACCTCCGATCGGCGAAAGTTATACCTTCCCGCATTCGTATCTTCGAGTACTATCTAGTTATCGTATATGCAGCAACCGTTTGCCCTAAAAAACCTAAGTTAGATGGCGAGAAAAGGCCCATATAGCCTATAGGCGATGTTTGAAACTACTTTATAAAGCTTACAGATCGATTAATAAGAAATCTTTGATAAAGATTAACAGCAAATGAAGTTCCAATTATTAAATGGTATCTTGGTGCAAAATCGGATACAAAATGGCAAAAATATCCTTAAAAACTTAAGCGAAAGGCTGAGAAAAGGACATTCGGGCTTTTACGTGATTTTGCGTTTTGATAGATTTTACCGAATTAGCCATAACTTTGCTTGTTTACCTCCGATCGGCGAAAGTTATACCTTCCCGCATTCGTATCTTCGAGTACTATCTAGTTATCGTATATGCAGCAACCGTTTGCCCTAAAAAACCTAAGTTAGATGGCGAGAAAAGGCCCATATAGCCTATAGGCGATGTTTGAAACTACTTTATAAAGCTTACAGATCGATTAATAAGAAATCTTTGATAAAGATTAACAGCAAATGAAGTTCCAATTATTAAATGGTATCTTGGTGCAAAATCGGATACAAAATGGCAAAAATATCCTTAAAAACTTAAGCGAAAGGCTGAGAAAAGGACATTCGGGCTTTTACGTGATTTTGCGTTTTGATAGATTTTACCGAATTAGCCATAACTTTGCTTGTTTACCTCCAATCGGCGAAAGTTATACCTTCCCGCATTCGTATCTTCGAGTACTATCTAGTTATCGTATATGCAGCAACCGTTTGCCCTAAAAAACCTAAGTTAGGTGGCGAGAAAAGGCCCATATAGCCTATAGGCGATGTTTGAAACTACTTTATAAAGCTTACAGTTCGATTAATAAGAAATCTTTGATAAAGATTAACAGCAAATGAAGTTCCAATTATTAAATGGTATCTTGGTGCAAAATCGGATACAAAATGGCAAAAATATCCTTAAAAACTTAAGCGAAAGGCTGAGAAAAGGACATTCGGGCTTTTACGTGATTTTGCGTTTTGATAGATTTTACCGAATTAGCCATAACTTTGCTTGTTTACCTCCAATCGGCGAAAGTTATACCTTCCCGCATTCGTATCTTCGAGTACTATCTAGTTATCGTATATGCAGCAACCGTTTGCCCTAAAAAACCTAAGTTAGGTGGCGAGAAAAGGCCCATATAGCCTATAGGCGATGTTTGAAACTACTTTATAAAGCTTACAGATCGATTAATAAGAAATCTTTGATAAAGATTAACAGCAAATGAAGTTCCAATTATTAAATGGTATCTTGGTGCAAAATCGGATACAAAATGGCAAAAATATCCTTAAAAACTTAAGCGAAAGGCTGAGAAAAGGACATTCGGGCTTTTACGTGATTTTGCGTTTTGATAGATTTTACCGAATTAGCCATAACTTTGCTTGTTTACCTCCAATCGGCGAAAGTTATACCTTCCCGCATTCGTATCTTCGAGTACTATCTAGTTATCGTATATGCAGCAACCGTTTGCCCTAAAAAACCTAAGTTAGGTGGCGAGAAAAGGCCCATATAGCCTATAGGCGATGTTTGAAACTACTTTATAAAGCTTACAGTTCGATTAATAAGAAATCTTTGATAAAGATTAACAGCAAATGAAGTCCCAATTATTAAATGGTATCTTGGTGCAAAATCGGATACAAAATGGCAAAAAAAATCCTTAAAAACTTAAGCAAAAGGATGATAAAATGAGTTTTCACATATGTCGCACTTTCTTTACTGTGAAAATGTAAAATTTCCACTTTTTGGAACAGTTTTATTGCAATATCTGAACTAAATCGCAACCGATTTTGAAACGAAAGCCCATTTTCGAATCAGAGCTTCAATCTTTCTTTACCTGCATCCAAAGATATAAAATATCGATCAAAAAAATTTTGTTCGATTTTTGAAAAAAATGATGATGGTACCCTTTTCAAAATTTTGAAAAATCGGATAAATTTTTTTTGTTTAATTTTTAGGATTCTTTGATGCAGATCGAAGCAGACTGAAAGCCTGATTCATGAATGGTATTTCGTTTTCAAATCGGCTTGAAATCGAATAAAATATACGCTATTTAATGGTAAAAAAAGTCAATTTTTGATTAAAATGACCATTCCGTATTTGACAAATCAAAATATATTCAATTTATTCTTTAATAGGACCATTACTTGGTTTGTTCACCAGCAATCGGTTAAAGTTATACCTTCCCGCATTCGTATCTTTGAGTACTATCTAGTTATCGTATATGTATCAAGCATATTTCTTAAAAAACCTAAGTTAGGTGGTGGAAAAGGACATATGATTCTAATGGCGATGTTTGAAACGACTTTATAAAGCTTACAGTTCGATTAATAAGAAATCTTTGATAAAGATTAACAGCAAATGAAGTTCCAATTATTAAATGGTATCTTGGTGCAAAATCGGATACAAAATGGCAAAAATATCCTTAAAAACTTAAGCGAAAGGCTGAGAAAAGGACATTCGGGCTTTTACGTGATTTTGCGTTTTGATAGATTTTACCGAATTAGCCATAACTTTGCTTGTTTACCTCCGATCGGCGAAAGTTATACCTTCCCGCATTCGTATCTTCGAGTACTATCTAGTTATCGTATATGCAGCAACCGTTTGCCCTAAAAAACCTAAGTTAGATGGCGAGAAAAGGCCCATATAGCCTATAGGCGATGTTTGAAACTACTTTATAAAGCTTACAGTTCGATTAATAAGAAATCTTTGATAAAGATTAACAGCAAATGAAGTTCCAATTATTAAATGGTATCTTGGTGCAAAATCGGATACAAAATGGCAAAAATATCCTTAAAAACTTAAGCGAAAGGGTGAGAAAAGGACATTCGGGCTTTTACGTGATTTTGCGTTTTGATAGATTTTACCGAATTAGCCATAACTTTGCTTGTTTACCTCCAATCGGCGAAAGTTATACCTTCCCGCATTCGTATCTTCGAGTACTATCTAGTTATCGTATATGCAGCAACCGTTTGCCCTAAAAAACCTAAGTTAGGTGGCGAGAAAAGGCCCATATAGCCTATAGGCGATGTTTGAAACTACTTTATAAAGCTTACAGTTCGATTAATAAGAAATCTTTGATAAAGATTAACAGCAAATGAAGTTCCAATTATTAAATGGTATCTTGGTGCAAAATCGGATACAAAATGGCAAAAATATCCTTAAAAACTTAAGCGAAAGGCTGAGAAAAGGACATTCGGGCTTTTACGTGATTTTGCGTTTTGATAGATTTTACCGAATTAGCCATAACTTTGCTTGTTTACCTCCAATCGGCGAAAGTTATACCTTCCCGCATTCGTATCTTCGAGTACTATCTAGTTATCGTATATGCAGCAACCGTTTGCCCTAAAAAACCTAAGTTAGGTGGCGAGAAAAGGCCCATATAGCCTATAGGCGATGTTTGAAACTACTTTATAAAGCTTACAGATCGATTAATAAGAAATCTTTGATAAAGATTAACAGCAAATGAAGTTCCAATTATTAAATGGTATCTTGGTGCAAAATCGGATACAAAATGGCAAAAATATCCTTAAAAACTTAAGCGAAAGGCTGAGAAAAGGACATTCGGGCTTTTACGTGATTTTGCGTTTTGATAGATTTTACCGAATTAGCCATAACTTTGCTTGTTTACCTCCAATCGGCGAAAGTTATACCTTCCCGCATTCGTATCTTCGAGTACTATCTAGTTATCGTATATGCAGCAACCGTTTGCCCTAAAAAACCTAAGTTAGGTGGCGAGAAAAGGCCCATATAGCCTATAGGCGATGTTTGAAACAACTTTATAAAGATTACAGTTCGATTAATAAGAAATCTTTGATGAAGATTAACAGCAAATGAAGTCCCAATTATTAAATGGTATCTTGGTGCAAAATCGGATACAAAATGGCAAAAAAAATCCTTAAAAACTTAAGCAAAAGGATGATAAAATGAGTTTTCACATATGTCCACTTTCTTTACTGTGAAAATGTAAAATTTCCACTTTTTGGAACAGTTTTATTGCAATATCTGAACTAAATCGCAACCGATTTTGAAACGAAAGCCCATTTTCGAATCAGAGCTTCAATCTTTCTTTACCTGCATCCAAAGATATAAAATATCGATCAAAAAAATTTTTTTCGATTTTTGAAAAAAATGATGATGGTACCCCTTTCAAAATTTTGAAAAATCGGATAAATTTTTTTTGTTTAATTTTTTGGATTCTTTGATGCAGATCGAAGCAGACTGAAAGCCTGATTCATGAATGGTATTTCGTTTTCAAATCGGCTTGAAATCGAATAAAATATACGCTATTTAATGGTAAAAAAAAGTCAATTTTTGATTAAAATGACCATTCCGTATTTGACAAATCAAAATATATTCAATTTATTCTTTAATAGGACCATTACTTGGTTTGTTCACCAGCAATCGGTTAAAGTTATACCTTCCCGCATTCGTATCTTTGAGTACTATCTAGTTATCGTATATGTATCAAGCATATTTCTTAAAAAACCTAAGTTAGGTGGTGGAAAAGGACATATGATTCTAATGGCGATGTTTGAAACGACTTTATAAAGCTTACAGTTCGATTAATAAGAAATCTTTGATAAAGATTAACAGCAAATGAAGTTCCAATTATTAAATGGTATCTTGGTGCAAAATCGGATACAAAATGGCAAAAATATCCTTAAAAACTTAAGCGAAAGGCTGAGAAAAGGACATTCGGGCTTTTACGTGATTTTGCGTTTTGATAGATTTTACCGAATTAGCCATAACTTTGCTTGTTTACCTCCGATCGGCGAAAGTTATACCTTCCCGCATTCGTATCTTCGAGTACTATCTAGTTATCGTATATGCAGCAACCGTTTGCCCTAAAAAACCTAAGTTAGATGGCGAGAAAAGGCCCATATAGCCTATAGGCGATGTTTGAAACTACTTTATAAAGCTTACAGATCGATTAATAAGAAATCTTTGATAAAGATTAACAGCAAATGAAGTTCCAATTATTAAATGGTATCTTGGTGCAAAATCGGATACAAAATGGCAAAAATATCCTTAAAAACTTAAGCGAAAGGCTGAGAAAAGGACATTCGGGCTTTTACGTGATTTTGCGTTTTGATAGATTTTACCGAATTAGCCATAACTTTGCTTGTTTACCTCCAATCGGCGAAAGTTATACCTTCCCGCATTCGTATCTTCGAGTACTATCTAGTTATCGTATATGCAGCAACCGTTTGCCCTAAAAAACCTAAGTTAGGTGGCGAGAAAAGGCCCATATAGCCTATAGGCGATGTTTGAAACTACTTTATAAAGCTTACAGTTCGATTAATAAGAAATCTTTGATAAAGATTAACAGCAAATGAAGTTCCAATTATTAAATGGTATCTTGGTGCAAAATCGGATACAAAATGGCAAAAATATCCTTAAAAACTTAAGCGAAAGGCTGAGAAAAGGACATTCGGGCTTTTACGTGATTTTGCGTTTTGATAGATTTTACCGAATTAGCCATAACTTTGCTTGTTTACCTCCAATCGGCGAAAGTTATACCTTCCCGCATTCGTATCTTCGAGTACTATCTAGTTATCGTATATGCAGCAACCGTTTGCCCTAAAAAACCTAAGTTAGGTGGCGAGAAAAGGCCCATATAGCCTATAGGCGATGTTTGAAACTACTTTATAAAGCTTACAGATCGATTAATAAGAAATCTTTGATAAAGATTAACAGCAAATGAAGTTCCAATTATTAAATGGTATCTTGGTGCAAAATCGGATACAAAATGGCAAAAATATCCTTAAAAACTTAAGCGAAAGGCTGAGAAAAGGACATTCGGGCTTTTACGTGATTTTGCGTTTTGATAGATTTTACCGAATTAGCCATAACTTTGCTTGTTTACCTCCAATCGGCGAAAGTTATACCTTCCCGCATTCGTATCTTCGAGTACTATCTAGTTATCGTATATGCAGCAACCGTTTGCCCTAAAAAACCTAAGTTAGGTGGCGAGAAAAGGCCCATATAGCCTATAGGCGATGTTTGAAACTACTTTATAAAGCTTACAGTTCGATTAATAAGAAATCTTTGATAAAGATTAACAGCAAATGAAGTTCCAATTATTAAATGGTATCTTGGTGCAAAATCGGATACAAAATGGCAAAAATATCCTTAAAAACTTAAGCGAAAGGCTGAGAAAAGGACATTCGGGCTTTTACGTGATTTTGCGTTTTGATAGATTTTACCGAATTAGCCATAACTTTGCTTGTTTACCTCCAATCGGCGAAAGTTATACCTTACCGCATTCGTATCTTCGAGTACTATCTAGTTATTGTATATGCAGCAACCGTTTTCCTTAAAAAACCTAAGTTAGGTGGCGAGAAAAGGCCCATATAGCCTATAGGCGATGTTTGAAACAACTTTATAAAGATTACAGTTCGATTAATAAGAAATCTTTGATGAAGATTAACAGCAAATGAAGTCCCAATTATTAAATGGTATCTTGGTGCAAAATCGGATACAAAATGGCAAAAAAAATCCTTAAAAACTTAAGCAAAAGGATGATAAAATGAGTTTTCACATATGTCCACTTTCTTTACTGTGAAAATGTAAAATTTCCACTTTTTGGAACAGTTTTATTGCAATATCTGAACTAAATCGCAACCGATTTTGAAACGAAAGCCCATTTTCGAATCAGAGCTTCAATCTTTCTTTACCTGCATCCAAAGATATAAAATATCGATCAAAAAAAATTTTTTCGATTTTTGAAAAAAATGATGATGGTACCCCTTTCAAAATTTTGAAAAATCGGATAAATTTTTTTTGTTTAATTTTTTGGATTCTTTGATGCAGATCGAAGCAGACTGAAAGCCTGATTCATGAATGGTATTTCGTTTTCAAATCGGCTTGAAATCGAATAAAATATACGCTATTTAATGGTAAAAAAAAGTCAATTTTTGATTAAAATGACCATTCCGTATTTGACAAATCAAAATATATTCAATTTATTCTTTAATAGGACCATTACTTGGTTTGTTCACCAGCAATCGGTTAAAGTTATACCTTCCCGCATTCGTATCTTTGAGTACTATCTAGTTATCGTATATGTATCAAGCATATTTCTTAAAAAACCTAAGTTAGGTGGTGGAAAAGGACATATGATTCTAATGGCGATGTTTGAAACGACTTTATAAAGCTTACAGTTCGATTAATAAGAAATCTTTGATAAAGATTAACAGCAAATGAAGTTCCAATTATTAAATGGTATCTTGGTGCAAAATCGGATACAAAATGGCAAAAATATCCTTAAAAACTTAAGCGAAAGGCTGAGAAAAGGACATTCGGGCTTTTACGTGATTTTGCGTTTTGATAGATTTTACCGAATTAGCCATAACTTTGCTTGTTTACCTCCAATCGGCGAAAGTTATACCTTCCCGCATTCGTATCTTCGAGTACTATCTAGTTATCGTATATGCAGCAACCGTTTGCCCTAAAAAACCTAAGTTAGATGGCGAGAAAAGGCCCATATAGCCTATAGGCGATGTTTGAAACTACTTTATAAAGCTTACAGTTCGATTAATAAGAAATCTTTGATAAAGATTAACAGCAAATGAAGTTCCAATTATTAAATGGTATCTTGGTGCAAAATCGGATACAAAATGGCAAAAATATCCTTAAAAACTTAAGCGAAAGGCTGAGAAAAGGACATTCGGGCTTTTACGTGATTTTGCGTTTTGATAGATTTTACCGAATTAGCCATAACTTTGCTTGTTTACCTCCGATCGGCGAAAGTTATACCTTCCCGCATTCGTATCTTCGAGTACTATCTAGTTATCGTATATGCAGCAACCGTTTGCCCTAAAAAACCTAAGTTAGATGGCGAGAAAAGGCCCATATAGCCTATAGGCGATGTTTGAAACTACTTTATAAAGCTTACAGTTCGATTAATAAGAAATCTTTGATAAAGATTAACAGCAAATGAAGTTCCAATTATTAAATGGTATCTTGGTGCAAAATCGGATACAAAATGGCAAAAATATCCTTAAAAACTTAAGCGAAAGGCTGAGAAAAGGACATTCGGGCTTTTACGTGATTTTGCGTTTTGATAGATTTTACCGAATTAGCCATAACTTTGCTTGTTTACCTCCAATCGGCGAAAGTTATACCTTCCCGCATTCGTATCTTCGAGTACTATCTAGTTATCGTATATGCAGCAACCGTTTGCCCTAAAAAACCTAAGTTAGGTGGCGAGAAAAGGCCCATATAGCCTATAGGCGATGTTTGAAACAACTTTATAAAGCTTACAGTTCGATTAATAAGAAATCTTTGATGAAGATTAACAGCAAATGAAGTCCCAATTATTAAATGGTATCTTGGTGCAAAATCGGATACAAAATGGCAAAAAAAATCCTTAAAAACTTAAGCAAAAGGATGATAAAATGAGTTTTCACATATGTCCACTTTCTTTACTGTGAAAATGTAAAATTTCCACTTTTTGGAACAGTTTTATTGCAATATCTGAACTAAATCGCAACCGATTTTGAAACGAAAGCCCATTTTCGAATCAGAGCTTCAATCTTTCTTTACCTGCATCCAAAGATATAAAATATCGATCAAAAAAATTTTTTCGATTTTTGAAAAAAATGATGATGGTACCCCTTTCAAAATTTTGAAAAATCGGATAAATTTTTTTTGTTTAATTTTTTGGATTCTTTGATGCAGATCGAAGCAGACTGAAAGCCTGATTCATGAATGGTATTTCGTTTTCAAATCGGCTTGAAATCGAATAAAATATACGCTATTTAATGGTAAAAAAAGTCAATTTTTGATTAAAATGACCATTCCGTATTTGACAAATCAAAATATATTCAATTTATTCTTTAATAGGACCATTACTTGGTTTGTTCACCAGCAATCGGTTAAAGTTATACCTTCCCGCATTCGTATCTTTGAGTACTATCTAGTTATCGTATATGTATCAAGCATATTTCTTAAAAAACCTAAGTTAGGTGGTGGAAAAGGACATATGATTCTAATGGCGATGTTTGAAACGACTTTATAAAGCTTACAGTTCGATTAATAAGAAATCTTTGATAAAGATTAACAGCAAATGAAGTTCCAATTATTAAATGGTATCTTGGTGCAAAATCGGATACAAAATGGCAAAAATATCCTTAAAAACTTAAGCGAAAGGCTGAGAAAAGGACATTCGGGCTTTTACGTGATTTTGCGTTTTGATAGATTTTACCGAATTAGCCATAACTTTGCTTGTTTACCTCCAATCGGCGAAAGTTATACCTTCCCGCATTCGTATCTTCGAGTACTATCTAGTTATCGTATATGCAGCAACCGTTTGCCCTAAAAAACCTAAGTTAGATGGCGAGAAAAGGCCCATATAGCCTATAGGCGATGTTTGAAACTACTTTATAAAGCTTACAGATCGATTAATAAGAAATCTTTGATAAAGATTAACAGCAAATGAAGTTCCAATTATTAAATGGTATCTTGGTGCAAAATCGGATACAAAATGGCAAAAATATCCTTAAAAACTTAAGCGAAAGGCTGAGAAAAGGACATTCGGGCTTTTACGTGATTTTGCGTTTTGATAGATTTTACCGAATTAGCCATAACTTTGCTTGTTTACCTCCGATCGGCGAAAGTTATACCTTCCCGCATTCGTATCTTCGAGTACTATCTAGTTATCGTATATGCAGCAACCGTTTGCCCTAAAAAACCTAAGTTAGATGGCGAGAAAAGGCCCATATAGCCTATAGGCGATGTTTGAAACTACTTTATAAAGCTTACAGTTCGATTAATAAGAAATCTTTGATAAAGATTAACAGCAAATGAAGTTCCAATTATTAAATGGTATCTTGGTGCAAAATCGGATACAAAATGGCAAAAATATCCTTAAAAACTTAAGCGAAAGGCTGAGAAAAGGACATTCGGGCTTTTACGTGATTTTGCGTTTTGATAGATTTTACCGAATTAGCCATAACTTTGCTTGTTTACCTCCAATCGGCGAAAGTTATACCTTCCCGCATTCGTATCTTCGAGTACTATCTAGTTATCGTATATGCAGCAACCGTTTGCCCTAAAAAACCTAAGTTAGATGGCGAGAAAAGGCCCATATAGCCTATAGGCGATGTTTGAAACTACTTTATAAAGCTTACAGTTCGATTAATAAGAAATCTTTGATAAAGATTAACAGCAAATGAAGTTCCAATTATTAAATGGTATCTTGGTGCAAAATCGGATACAAAATGGCAAAAATATCCTTAAAAACTTAAGCGAAAGGCTGAGAAAAGGACATTCGGGCTTTTACGTGATTTTGCGTTTTGATAGATTTTACCGAATTAGCCATAACTTTGCTTGTTTACCTCCAATCGGCGAAAGTTATACCTTACCGCATTCGTATCTTCGAGTACTATCTAGTTATTGTATATGCAGCAACCGTTTGCCTTAAAAAACCTAAGTTAGGTGGCGAGAAAAGGCCCATATAGCCTATAGGCGATGTTTGAAACAACTTTATAAAGATTACAGTTCGATTAATAAGAAATCTTTGATGAAGATTAACAGCAAATGAAGTCCCAATTATTAAATGGTATCTTGGTGCAAAATCGGATACAAAATGGCAAAAAAAATCCTTAAAAACTTAAGCAAAAGGATGATAAAATGAGTTTTCACATATGTCCACTTTCTTTACTGTGAAAATGTAAAATTTCCACTTTTTGGAACAGTTTTATTGCAATATCTGAACTAAATCGCAACCGATTTTGAAACGAAAGCCCATTTTCGAATCAGAGCTTCAATCTTTCTTTACCTGCATCCAAAGATATAAAATATCGATCAAAAAAAATTTTTTCGATTTTTGAAAAAAATGATGATGGTACCCCTTTCAAAATTTTGAAAAATCGGATAAATTTTTTTTGTTTAATTTTTTGGATTCTTTGATGCAGATCGAAGCAGACTGAAAGCCTGATTCATGAATGGTATTTCGTTTTCAAATCGGCTTGAAATCGAATAAAATATACGCTATTTAATGGTAAAAAAAAGTCAATTTTTGATTAAAATGACCATTCCGTATTTGACAAATCAAAATATATTCAATTTATTCTTTAATAGGACCATTACTTGGTTTGTTCACCAGCAATCGGTTAAAGTTATACCTTCCCGCATTCGTATCTTTGAGTACTATCTAGTTATCGTATATGTATCAAGCATATTTCTTAAAAAACCTAAGTTAGGTGGTGGAAAAGGACATATGATTCTAATGGCGATGTTTGAAACGACTTTATAAAGCTTACAGTTCGATTAATAAGAAATCTTTGATAAAGATTAACAGCAAATGAAGTTCCAATTATTAAATGGTATCTTGGTGCAAAATCGGATACAAAATGGCAAAAATATCCTTAAAAACTTAAGCGAAAGGCTGAGAAAAGGACATTCGGGCTTTTACGTGATTTTGCGTTTTGATAGATTTTACCGAATTAGCCATAACTTTGCTTGTTTACCTCCGATCGGCGAAAGTTATACCTTCCCGCATTCGTATCTTCGAGTACTATCTAGTTATCGTATATGCAGCAACCGTTTGCCCTAAAAAACCTAAGTTAGATGGCGAGAAAAGGCCCATATAGCCTATAGGCGATGTTTGAAACTACTTTATAAAGCTTACAGATCGATTAATAAGAAATCTTTGATAAAGATTAACAGCAAATGAAGTTCCAATTATTAAATGGTATCTTGGTGCAAAATCGGATACAAAATGGCAAAAATATCCTTAAAAACTTAAGCGAAAGGGTGAGAAAAGGACATTCGGGCTTTTACGTGATTTTGCGTTTTGATAGATTTTACCGAATTAGCCATAACTTTGCTTGTTTACCTCCAATCGGCGAAAGTTATACCTTCCCGCATTCGTATCTTCGAGTACTATCTAGTTATCGTATATGCAGCAACCGTTTGCCCTAAAAAACCTAAGTTAGGTGGCGAGAAAAGGCCCATATAGCCTATAGGCGATGTTTGAAACTACTTTATAAAGCTTACAGTTCGATTAATAAGAAATCTTTGATAAAGATTAACAGCAAATGAAGTTCCAATTATTAAATGGTATCTTGGTGCAAAATCGGATACAAAATGGCAAAAATATCCTTAAAAACTTAAGCGAAAGGCTGAGAAAAGGACATTCGGGCTTTTACGTGATTTTGCGTTTTGATAGATTTTACCGAATTAGCCATAACTTTGCTTGTTTACCTCCAATCGGCGAAAGTTATACCTTCCCGCATTCGTATCTTCGAGTACTATCTAGTTATCGTATATGCAGCAACCGTTTGCCCTAAAAAACCTAAGTTAGATGGCGAGAAAAGGCCCATATAGCCTATAGGCGATGTTTGAAACTACTTTATAAAGCTTACAGTTCGATTAATAAGAAATCTTTGATAAAGATTAACAGCAAATGAAGTTCCAATTATTAAATGGTATCTTGGTGCAAAATCGGATACAAAATGGCAAAAATATCCTTAAAAACTTAAGCGAAAGGCTGAGAAAAGGACATTCGGGCTTTTACGTGATTTTGCGTTTTGATAGATTTTACCGAATTAGCCATAACTTTGCTTGTTTACCTCCAATCGGCGAAAGTTATACCTTCCCGCATTCGTATCTTCGAGTACTATCTAGTTATCGTATATGCAGCAACCGTTTGCCCTAAAAAACCTAAGTTAGGTGGCGAGAAAAGGCCCATATAGCCTATAGGCGATGTTTGAAACTACTTTATAAAGCTTACAGTTCGATTAATAAGAAATCTTTGATAAAGATTAACAGCAAATGAAGTTCCAATTATTAAATGGTATCTTGGTGCAAAATCGGATACAAAATGGCAAAAATATCCTTAAAAACTTAAGCGAAAGGCTGAGAAAAGGACATTCGGGCTTTTACGTGATTTTGCGTTTTGATAGATTTTACCGAATTAGCCATAACTTTGCTTGTTTACCTCCAATCGGCGAAAGTTATACCTTCCCGCATTCGTATCTTCGAGTACTATCTAGTTATCGTATATGCAGCAACCGTTTGCCCTAAAAAACCTAAGTTAGGTGGCGAGAAAAGGCCCATATAGCCTATAGGCGATGTTTGAAACTACTTTATAAAGCTTACAGTTCGATTAATAAGAAATCTTTGATAAAGATTAACAGCAAATGAAGTTCCAATTATTAAATGGTATCTTGGTGCAAAATCGGATACAAAATGGCAAAAATATCCTTAAAAACTTAAGCGAAAGGCTGAGAAAAGGACATTCGGGCTTTTACGTGATTTTGCGTTTTGATAGATTTTACCGAATTAGCCATAACTTTGCTTGTTTACCTCCAATCGGCGAAAGTTATACCTTCCCGCATTCGTATCTTCGAGTACTATCTAGTTATCGTATATGCAGCAACCGTTTGCCCTAAAAAACCTAAGTTAGATGGCGAGAAAAGGCCCATATAGCCTATAGGCGATGTTTGAAACTACTTTATAAAGCTTACAGTTCGATTAATAAGAAATCTTTGATAAAGATTAACAGCAAATGAAGTTCCAATTATTAAATGGTATCTTGGTGCAAAATCGGATACAAAATGGCAAAAATATCCTTAAAAACTTAAGCGAAAGGGTGAGAAAAGGACATTCGGGCTTTTACGTGATTTTGCGTTTTGATAGATTTTACCGAATTAGCCATAACTTTGCTTGTTTACCTCCAATCGGCGAAAGTTATACCTTCCCGCATTCGTATCTTCGAGTACTATCTAGTTATCGTATATGCAGCAACCGTTTGCCCTAAAAAACCTAAGTTAGATGGCGAGAAAAGGCCCATATAGCCTATAGGCGATGTTTGAAACTACTTTATAAAGCTTACAGTTCGATTAATAAGAAATCTTTGATAAAGATTAACAGCAAATGAAGTTCCAATTATTAAATGGTATCTTGGTGCAAAATCGGATACAAAATGGCAAAAATATCCTTAAAAACTTAAGCGAAAGGCTGAGAAAAGGACATTCGGGCTTTTACGTGATTTTGCGTTTTGATAGATTTTACCGAATTAGCCATAACTTTGCTTGTTTACCTCCAATCGGCGAAAGTTATACCTTCCCGCATTCGTATCTTCGAGTACTATCTAGTTATCGTATATGCAGCAACCGTTTGCCCTAAAAAACCTAAGTTAGGTGGCGAGAAAAGGCCCATATAGCCTATAGGCGATGTTTGAAACTACTTTATAAAGCTTACAGTTCGATTAATAAGAAATCTTTGATAAAGATTAACAGCAAATGAAGTTCCAATTATTAAATGGTATCTTGGTGCAAAATCGGATACAAAATGGCAAAAATATCCTTAAAAACTTAAGCGAAAGGGTGAGAAAAGGACATTCGGGCTTTTACGTGATTTTGCGTTTTGATAGATTTTACCGAATTAGCCATAACTTTGCTTGTTTACCTCCAATCGGCGAAAGTTATACCTTCCCGCATTCGTATCTTCGAGTACTATCTAGTTATCGTATATGCAGCAACCGTTTGCCCTAAAAAACCTAAGTTAGGTGGCGAGAAAAGGCCCATATAGCCTATAGGCGATGTTTGAAACTACTTTATAAAGCTTACAGTTCGATTAATAAGAAATCTTTGATAAAGATTAACAGCAAATGAAGTTCCAATTATTAAATGGTATCTTGGTGCAAAATCGGATACAAAATGGCAAAAATATCCTTAAAAACTTAAGCGAAAGGCTGAGAAAAGGACATTCGGGCTTTTACGTGATTTTGCGTTTTGATAGATTTTACCGAATTAGCCATAACTTTGCTTGTTTACCTCCAATCGGCGAAAGTTATACCTTCCCGCATTCGTATCTTCGAGTACTATCTAGTTATCGTATATGCAGCAACCGTTTGCCCTAAAAAACCTAAGTTAGGTGGCGAGAAAAGGCCCATATAGCCTATAGGCGATGTTTGAAACTACTTTATAAAGCTTACAGTTCGATTAATAAGAAATCTTTGATAAAGATTAACAGCAAATGAAGTTCCAATTATTAAATGGTATCTTGGTGCAAAATCGGATACAAAATGGCAAAAATATCCTTAAAAACTTAAGCGAAAGGCTGAGAAAAGGACATTCGGGCTTTTACGTGATTTTGCGTTTTGATAGATTTTACCGAATTAGCCATAACTTTGCTTGTTTACCTCCAATCGGCGAAAGTTATACCTTCCCGCATTCGTATCTTCGAGTACTATCTAGTTATCGTATATGCAGCAACCGTTTGCCCTAAAAAACCTAAGTTAGGTGGCGAGAAAAGGCCCATATAGCCTATAGGCGATGTTTGAAACTACTTTATAAAGCTTACAGTTCGATTAATAAGAAATCTTTGATAAAGATTAACAGCAAATGAAGTTCCAATTATTAAATGGTATCTTGGTGCAAAATCGGATACAAAATGGCAAAAATATCCTTAAAAACTTAAGCGAAAGGCTGAGAAAAGGACATTCGGGCTTTTACGTGATTTTGCGTTTTGATAGATTTTACCGAATTAGCCATAACTTTGCTTGTTTACCTCCGATCGGCGAAAGTTATACCTTCCCGCATTCGTATCTTCGAGTACTATCTAGTTATCGTATATGCAGCAACCGTTTGCCCTAAAAAACCTAAGTTAGATGGCGAGAAAAGGCCCATATAGCCTATAGGCGATGTTTGAAACTACTTTATAAAGCTTACAGTTCGATTAATAAGAAATCTTTGATAAAGATTAACAGCAAATGAAGTTCCAATTATTAAATGGTATCTTGGTGCAAAATCGGATACAAAATGGCAAAAATATCCTTAAAAACTTAAGCGAAAGGCTGAGAAAAGGACATTCGGGCTTTTACGTGATTTTGCGTTTTGATAGATTTTACCGAATTAGCCATAACTTTGCTTGTTTACCTCCAATCGGCGAAAGTTATACCTTCCCGCATTCGTATCTTCGAGTACTATCTAGTTATCGTATATGCAGCAACCGTTTGCCCTAAAAAACCTAAGTTAGATGGCGAGAAAAGGCCCATATAGCCTATAGGCGATGTTTGAAACTACTTTATAAAGCTTACAGTTCGATTAATAAGAAATCTTTGATAAAGATTAACAGCAAATGAAGTTCCAATTATTAAATGGTATCTTGGTGCAAAATCGGATACAAAATGGCAAAAATATCCTTAAAAACTTAAGCGAAAGGCTGAGAAAAGGACATTCGGGCTTTTACGTGATTTTGCGTTTTGATAGATTTTACCGAATTAGCCATAACTTTGCTTGTTTACCTCCAATCGGCGAAAGTTATACCTTCCCGCATTCGTATCTTCGAGTACTATCTAGTTATCGTATATGCAGCAACCGTTTGCCCTAAAAAACCTAAGTTAGGTGGCGAGAAAAGGCCCATATAGCCTATAGGCGATGTTTGAAACTACTTTATAAAGCTTACAGTTCGATTAATAAGAAATCTTTGATAAAGATTAACAGCAAATGAAGTTCCAATTATTAAATGGTATCTTGGTGCAAAATCGGATACAAAATGGCAAAAATATCCTTAAAAACTTAAGCGAAAGGGTGAGAAAAGGACATTCGGGCTTTTACGTGATTTTGCGTTTTGATAGATTTTACCGAATTAGCCATAACTTTGCTTGTTTACCTCCAATCGGCGAAAGTTATACCTTCCCGCATTCGTATCTTCGAGTACTATCTAGTTATCGTATATGCAGCAACCGTTTGCCCTAAAAAACCTAAGTTAGGTGGCGAGAAAAGGCCCATATAGCCTATAGGCGATGTTTGAAACTACTTTATAAAGCTTACAGTTCGATTAATAAGAAATCTTTGATAAAGATTAACAGCAAATGAAGTTCCAATTATTAAATGGTATCTTGGTGCAAAATCGGATACAAAATGGCAAAAATATCCTTAAAAACTTAAGCGAAAGGCTGAGAAAAGGACATTCGGGCTTTTACGTGATTTTGCGTTTTGATAGATTTTACCGAATTAGCCATAACTTTGCTTGTTTACCTCCAATCGGCGAAAGTTATACCTTCCCGCATTCGTATCTTCGAGTACTATCTAGTTATCGTATATGCAGCAACCGTTTGCCCTAAAAAACCTAAGTTAGGTGGCGAGAAAAGGCCCATATAGCCTATAGGCGATGTTTGAAACTACTTTATAAAGCTTACAGTTCGATTAATAAGAAATCTTTGATGAAGATTAACAGCAAATGAAGTCCCAATTATTAAATGGTATCTTGGTGCAAAATCGGATACAAAATGGCAAAAATATCCTTAAAAATCTAAGCGAAAGGGTGAGAAAAGGACATTCGGGCTTTTACGTGATTTTGCGTTTTGATAGATTTTACCGAATTAGCCATAACTTTGCTTGTTTACCTCCAATCGGCGAAAGTTATACCTTCCCGCATTCGTATCTTCGAGTACTATCTAGTTATCGTATATGCAGCAACCGTATTCCTTAAAAAACCTAAGTTAGGTGGCGAGAAAAGGCCCATATGAGCCTATAGGCGATGTTTGAAACTACTTTATAAAGCTTACAGTTCGATTAATAAGAAATCTTTGATAAAGATTAACAGCAAATGAAGTTCCAATTATTAAATGGTATCTTGGTGCAAAATCGGATACAAAATGGCAAAAATATCCTTAAAAACTTAAGCGAAAGGGTGAGAAAAGGACATTCGGGCTTTTACGTGATTTTGCGTTTTGATAGATTTTACCGAATTAGCCATAACTTTGCTTGTTTACCTCCGATCGGCGAAAGTTATACCTTCCCGCATTCGTATCTTCGAGTACTATCTAGTTATCGTATATGCAGCAACCGTTTGCCCTAAAAAACCTAAGTTAGATGGCGAGAAAAGGCCCATATAGCCTATAGGCGATGTTTGAAACTACTTTATAAAGCTTACAGTTCGATTAATAAGAAATCTTTGATAAAGATTAACAGCAAATGAAGTTCCAATTATTAAATGGTATCTTGGTGCAAAATCGGATACAAAATGGCAAAAATATCCTTAAAAACTTAAGCGAAAGGCTGAGAAAAGGACATTCGGGCTTTTACGTGATTTTGCGTTTTGATAGATTTTACCGAATTAGCCATAACTTTGCTTGTTTACCTCCAATCGGCGAAAGTTATACCTTCCCGCATTCGTATCTTCGAGTACTATCTAGTTATCGTATATGCAGCAACCGTTTGCCCTAAAAAACCTAAGTTAGGTGGCGAGAAAAGGCCCATATAGCCTATAGGCGATGTTTGAAACTACTTTATAAAGCTTACAGTTCGATTAATAAGAAATCTTTGATAAAGATTAACAGCAAATGAAGTTCCAATTATTAAATGGTATCTTGGTGCAAAATCGGATACAAAATGGCAAAAATATCCTTAAAAACTTAAGCGAAAGGCTGAGAAAAGGACATTCGGGCTTTTACGTGATTTTGCGTTTTGATAGATTTTACCGAATTAGCCATAACTTTGCTTGTTTACCTCCAATCGGCGAAAGTTATACCTTCCCGCATTCGTATCTTCGAGTACTATCTAGTTATCGTATATGCAGCAACCGTTTGCCCTAAAAAACCTAAGTTAGGTGGCGAGAAAAGGCCCATATAGCCTATAGGCGATGTTTGAAACTACTTTATAAAGCTTACAGTTCGATTAATAAGAAATCTTTGATAAAGATTAACAGCAAATGAAGTTCCAATTATTAAATGGTATCTTGGTGCAAAATCGGATACAAAATGGCAAAAATATCCTTAAAAACTTAAGCGAAAGGCTGAGAAAAGGACATTCGGGCTTTTACGTGATTTTGCGTTTTGATAGATTTTACCGAATTAGCCATAACTTTGCTTGTTTACCTCCAATCGGCGAAAGTTATACCTTCCCGCATTCGTATCTTCGAGTACTATCTAGTTATCGTATATGCAGCAACCGTTTGCCTTAAAAAACCTAAGTTAGGTGGCGAGAAAAGGCCCATATAGCCTATAGGCGATGTTTGAAACTACTTTATAAAGCTTACAGATCGATTAATAAGAAATCTTTGATAAAGATTAACAGCAAATGAAGTTCCAATTATTAAATGGTATCTTGGTGCAAAATCGGATACAAAATGGCAAAAATATCCTTAAAAACTTAAGCGAAAGGCTGAGAAAAGGACATTCGGGCTTTTACGTGATTTTGCGTTTTGATAGATTTTACCGAATTAGCCATAACTTTGCTTGTTTACCTCCGATCGGCGAAAGTTATACCTTCCCGCATTCGTATCTTCGAGTACTATCTAGTTATCGTATATGCAGCAACCGTTTGCCCTAAAAAACCTAAGTTAGATGGCGAGAAAAGGCCCATATAGCCTATAGGCGATGTTTGAAACTACTTTATAAAGCTTACAGTTCGATTAATAAGAAATCTTTGATAAAGATTAACAGCAAATGAAGTTCCAATTATTAAATGGTATCTTGGTGCAAAATCGGATACAAAATGGCAAAAATATCCTTAAAAACTTAAGCGAAAGGGTGAGAAAAGGACATTCGGGCTTTTACGTGATTTTGCGTTTTGATAGATTTTACCGAATTAGCCATAACTTTGCTTGTTTACCTCCAATCGGCGAAAGTTATACCTTCCCGCATTCGTATCTTCGAGTACTATCTAGTTATCGTATATGCAGCAACCGTTTGCCCTAAAAAACCTAAGTTAGGTGGCGAGAAAAGGCCCATATAGCCTATAGGCGATGTTTGAAACTACTTTATAAAGCTTACAGTTCGATTAATAAGAAATCTTTGATAAAGATTAACAGCAAATGAAGTTCCAATTATTAAATGGTATCTTGGTGCAAAATCGGATACAAAATGGCAAAAATATCCTTAAAAACTTAAGCGAAAGGGTGAGAAAAGGACATTCGGGCTTTTACGTGATTTTGCGTTTTGATAGATTTTACCGAATTAGCCATAACTTTGCTTGTTTACCTCCAATCGGCGAAAGTTATACCTTCCCGCATTCGTATCTTCGAGTACTATCTAGTTATCGTATATGCAGCAACCGTTTGCCCTAAAAAACCTAAGTTAGGTGGCGAGAAAAGGCCCATATAGCCTATAGGCGATGTTTGAAACTACTTTATAAAGCTTACAGTTCGATTAATAAGAAATCTTTGATAAAGATTAACAGCAAATGAAGTTCCAATTATTAAATGGTATCTTGGTGCAAAATCGGATACAAAATGGCAAAAATATCCTTAAAAACTTAAGCGAAAGGGTGAGAAAAGGACATTCGGGCTTTTACGTGATTTTGCGTTTTGATAGATTTTACCGAATTAGCCATAACTTTGCTTGTTTACCTCCGATCGGCGAAAGTTATACCTTCCCGCATTCGTATCTTCGAGTACTATCTAGTTATCGTATATGCAGCAACCGTTTGCCCTAAAAAACCTAAGTTAGATGGCGAGAAAAGGCCCATATAGCCTATAGGCGATGTTTGAAACTACTTTATAAAGCTTACAGTTCGATTAATAAGAAATCTTTGATAAAGATTAACAGCAAATGAAGTTCCAATTATTAAATGGTATCTTGGTGCAAAATCGGATACAAAATGGCAAAAATATCCTTAAAAACTTAAGCGAAAGGGTGAGAAAAGGACATTCGGGCTTTTACGTGATTTTGCGTTTTGATAGATTTTACCGAATTAGCCATAACTTTGCTTGTTTACCTCCAATCGGCGAAAGTTATACCTTCCCGCATTCGTATCTTCGAGTACTATCTAGTTATCGTATATGCAGCAACCGTTTGCCCTAAAAAACCTAAGTTAGGTGGCGAGAAAAGGCCCATATAGCCTATAGGCGATGTTTGAAACTACTTTATAAAGCTTACAGTTCGATTAATAAGAAATCTTTGATAAAGATTAACAGCAAATGAAGTTCCAATTATTAAATGGTATCTTGGTGCAAAATCGGATACAAAATGGCAAAAATATCCTTAAAAACTTAAGCGAAAGGCTGAGAAAAGGACATTCGGGCTTTTACGTGATTTTGCGTTTTGATAGATTTTACCGAATTAGCCATAACTTTGCTTGTTTACCTCCAATCGGCGAAAGTTATACCTTCCCGCATTCGTATCTTCGAGTACTATCTAGTTATCGTATATGCAGCAACCGTTTGCCCTAAAAAACCTAAGTTAGGTGGCGAGAAAAGGCCCATATAGCCTATAGGCGATGTTTGAAACTACTTTATAAAGCTTACAGTTCGATTAATAAGAAATCTTTGATAAAGATTAACAGCAAATGAAGTCCCAATTATTAAATGGTATCTTGGTGCAAAATCGGATACAAAATGGCAAAAATATCCTTAAAAATCTTAAGCGAAAGGGTGAGAAAAGGACATTCGGGCTTTTACGTGATTTTGCGTTTTGATAGATTTTACCGAATTAGCCATAACTTTGCTTGTTTACCTCCAATCGGCGAAAGTTATACCTTCCCGCATTCGTATCTTCGAGTACTATCTAGTTATCGTATATGCAGCAAGCATATTTCCTTAAAAAACCTAAGTTAGGTGGCGAGAAAAGGCCCATATAGCCTATAGGCGATGTTTGAAACTACTTTATAAAGCTTACAGTTCGATTAATAAGAAATCTTTGATAAAGATTAACAGCAAATGAAGTTCCAATTATTAAATGGTATCTTGGTGCAAAATCGGATACAAAATGGCAAAAATATCCTTAAAAACTTAAGCGAAAGGGTGAGAAAAGGACATTCGGGCTTTTACGTGATTTTGCGTTTTGATAGATTTTACCGAATTAGCCATAACTTTGCTTGTTTACCTCCAATCGGCGAAAGTTATACCTTCCCGCATTCGTATCTTCGAGTACTATCTAGTTATCGTATATGCAGCAACCGTTTGCCCTAAAAAACCTAAGTTAGATGGCGAGAAAAGGCCCATATAGCCTATAGGCGATGTTTGAAACTACTTTATAAAGCTTACAGTTCGATTAATAAGAAATCTTTGATAAAGATTAACAGCAAATGAAGTTCCAATTATTAAATGGTATCTTGGTGCAAAATCGGATACAAAATGGCAAAAATATCCTTAAAAACTTAAGCGAAAGGGTGAGAAAAGGACATTCGGGCTTTTACGTGATTTTGCGTTTTGATAGATTTTACCGAATTAGCCATAACTTTGCTTGTTTACCTCCAATCGGCGAAAGTTATACCTTACCGCATTCGTATCTTCGAGTACTATCTAGTTATTGTATATGCAGCAACCGTTTTCCTTAAAAAACCTAAGTTAGATGGCGAGAAAAGGCCCATATAGCCTATAGGCGATGTTTGAAACTACTTTATAAAGCTTACAGTTCGATTAATAAGAAATCTTTGATAAAGATTAACAGCAAATGAAGTCCCAATTATTAAATGGTATCTTGGTGCAAAATCGGATACAAAATGGCAAAAAAAATCCTTAAAAACTTAAGCAAAAGGATGATAAAATGAGTTTTCACATATGTCCACTTTCTTTACTGTGAAAATGTAAAATTTCCACTTTTTGGAACAGTTTTATTGCAATATCTGAACTAAATCGCAACCGATTTTGAAACGAAAGCCCATTTTCGAATCAGAGCTTCAATCTTTCTTTACCTGCATCCAAAGATATAAAATATCGATCAAAAAAAATTTTTTCGATTTTTGAAAAAAATGATGATGGTACCCCTTTCAAAATTTTGAAAAATCGGATAAATTTTTTTTGTTTAATTTTTTGGATTCTTTGATGCAGATCGAAGCAGACTGAAAGCCTGATTCATGAATGGTATTTCGTTTTCAAATCGGCTTGAAATCGAATAAAATATACGCTATTTAATGGTATAAAAAAGTCAATTTTTGATTAAAATGACCATTCCGTATTTGACAAATCAAAATATATTCAATTTATTCTTTAATAGGACCATTACTTGGTTTGTTCACCAGCAATCGGTTAAAGTTATACCTTCCCGCATTCGTATCTTTGAGTACTATCTAGTTATCGTATATGCAGCAACCGTTTGCCCTAAAAAACCTAAGTTAGGTGGCGAGAAAAGGCCCATATAGCCTAATAGGCGATGTTTGAAACTACTTTATAAAGCTTACAGTTCGATTAATAAGAAATCTTTGATAAAGATTAACAGCAAATGAAGTTCCAATTATTAAATGGTATCTTGGTGCAAAATCGGATACAAAATGGCAAAAATATCCTTAAAAACTTAAGCGAAAGGCTGAGAAAAGGACATTCGGGCTTTTACGTGATTTTGCGTTTTGATAGATTTTACCGAATTAGCCATAACTTTGCTTGTTTACCTCCAATCGGCGAAAGTTATACCTTCCCGCATTCGTATCTTCGAGTACTATCTAGTTATCGTATATGCAGCAACCGTTTGCCCTAAAAAACCTAAGTTAGGTGGCGAGAAAAGGCCCATATAGCCTATAGGCGATGTTTGAAACTACTTTATAAAGCTTACAGTTCGATTAATAAGAAATCTTTGATAAAGATTAACAGCAAATGAAGTCCCAATTATTAAATGGTATCTTGGTGCAAAATCGGATACAAAATGGCAAAAATATCCTTAAAAACTTAAGCGAAAGGGTGAGAAAAGGACATTCGGGCTTTTACGTGATTTTGCGTTTTGATAGATTTTACCGAATTAGCCATAACTTTGCTTGTTTACCTCCAATCGGCGAAAGTTATACCTTCCCGCATTCGTATCTTCGAGTACTATCTAGTTATCGTATATGCAGCAAGCATATTTCTTAAAAAACCTAAGTTAGGTGGCGAGAAAAGGCCCATATGATTCTAAAGGCGATGTTTGAAACTACTTTATAAAGCTTACAGTTCGATTAATAAGAAATCTTTGATAAAGATTAACAGCAAATGAAGTTCCAATTATTAAATGGTATCTTGGTGCAAAATCGGATACAAAATGGCAAAAATATCCTTAAAAACTTAAGCGACCATAACTTGGTTTGCTTTCATCCAATCGGCGAAAGTTATACCTCTCCGAAGAGGTTTCTTCAAGTACTACCTAAATATCGTTTACCTATAAAGCGTGTTCCTTAAAAACTGAAGTTAGGGAGGGAGAAAGGACATATTGGCGCATAGGCAATGTTGGAAACGATATTATAAAGTTTTCACTTTGATTAAATAGTAATCTTTGAATATGAAATAAGGCAAATGAAGTCCCAATTCTTAAATGCTATCTTGCTGTGAAATTGGATACCAAATGGCAAAAATATCCTGAAAAAACGCAAGCAAAACGATGAGAAAATGAGTTTTTGACAAATGTCCACATCCCGTATTTTGAAAATCTAAAATTTCCATTTTTAGAACAGTTTTATTCGAATATCAGAGCTTATTCGCAACCGATTTTAAAACCAATTGCACTCAATAAATCAGTGCTTCAATATCCTCAAATCTGCATCCAAAGATTTAAAAAATCGAACAAAAAAAATTTAGTCGATTTTTGAAAAAAGTCAAAAAGTCAAAATTTTGAAAAATCGTCTTAATTTTTTTTGTTCAGTTTCTCGGATTTTTTAATGCAGATCCAAGCAGACTGAAGCACTGATTCATAAATGGTATTTCGTTTCAAAATCGGTTGCGAATTAGCTCAGATATTCTAATAAAACTGTTCTAAAAAGGGAAATTTTGACAAATATCAACTTTCCGTGTTTGGGAATTCAAAAACAATTCAATGTATGTAACACAATGAATATAACTTGGTTTGTTTTTATCCAATCGGCGAAAGTTATACCACTCCGAACAATTCAATGTATGTAACACAATGAATATAACTTGGTTTGTTTTTATCCAATCGGCGAAAGTTATACCACTCCGAAGAGGTTTCTTCAAGTACTATCTAAAGATCAAACACCTACAAATCGTATTCCTTAAAAACCTAAGTTAGGGACCGAGAAAAGGACATATGGGCGCATAGGCAATGTTGGAAACGATATTATAAAGTTTTCGCTTCGATTAAATAGTAATTTTTGATTACGATTGAAGGCAGTTGAAGTCCCGATTCTTAAATGGTATTTTGGTGCGAATTCGGATACCAAATGGAAAATATATCGTTAAAAACGTGAACGAAAGAATGAGAAATGGACATTCGGGCTTATACGTGATTTTGCATTTTGATACATTTTACCGAATTAGCCATAACTTTCGTTGTTAACCTCCAATCGGCGAAAAATATACCTTCGCGAATTCATAGCTTCGAGTACTATCTAGTTATCGTATTTGTATCAAGCTTATTCCTTAAAAAACCTAAATTGGGGGCTGGAAAAGGACATATGATTCTATAGGCGATGTTCAAAACGACTTTTTGAAGTTTACACTTCGATTAATAAGAAATCTTTGAATATGATTGACAGCAAATGAAGTCCCAATTCTTGAATGGTATCTCGTTGCAATATCGGATACAAAATGGCAAAAATATCTTTAAAAACTTAAACGAAAGAATGAGAAAAGGACATTCGGGCTTATACGTGATTTTGCATTTTGATAGATTTTACCGAAGTAGCCATAATTTTGGTTGTTAGCCTCCAATCGGCAAAAGTTATACCTTCCCGATTTCGTATTTTCGAGTACTATCTAGTTATCCTATTTGTATCAAACGTATACCTCAGAAAACATAAGTTAGTGGTCGGAAAAGCACATATGATCCTATAGGCGGTGCTTGAAATGATTTTATGAAGTTTACACTTCGATTAGTAAGAAATCTTTGATAACGACTAAGAGCAAATGAAGTCCCAATTCTTGAATCGCATCTTGGTGAAAATCGGATAAAAAATGTCAAAAATATCCCTAAAATCTGAAGCAAAAGGAATAGAAAAGGACATTTGGGCTTGACGATTTTGTTTGAATCAGCAATCAAATGTAACCATCATGTGTTAAAAAATATTTAAAATCTACAAGAGAAAAAATAAACACTGAGTATCTTTTATGATATATGGTATACTGATATTTGATATTTTTGTTTGACTGATATTTTTTGATTATAGGATGGCAGCAGGTCGTCGTAGATATCGTCCAACGGCTTGAGTGTCCACGAAGATGTCCCAGATTATCTAGAATGGTGCAGGATTATTTACTATGTGGTGACACCGAACATACCACGCAGCTTTGTTGACATCAGTGACCACATTTCTGAGAATTTCGACGTTATTTATGTCAGTGTATATAATTTGATGTTATTTTTAATATAAATATTTACAATAAATGTTATTTATTAAAATGGTGTTTTGCTTAAGCTCTTAAGGAAAAAATGGAAATCCATTCTTCGAAAACTTTATTGTAGGCCAAATTATATTTAAATCTTAATATATTAAATCTGAAATACAGGCGAAAAAGTGTATCAAAAGTTTGCATTTTGACCAAATACAATTGTTACTTTTTTAAAATCGGATGAGAAATGGCAAAGGGGTTGGTAAGTCCTTCAATCAACGTAATTTAGTCAGCTGAAAATTGTGATTAATATAGAAGAAATGGACACTGTGAATCCCAGGGGCAGAAACAAAAAGAAGACGATTTTGGTACGCGTCCGAAACAAATGTGATTCAATTAATCTTCATAAAGAAGCGAAATCAAAGACGCAGTCCTATGTCACTTCGAGGTGGATTGGATAAAAAGGCAGTATAGAAGCCTCCGGTCTCTCGAAGCGGTAACATGTTGCATTTTGGCATGAAGCGCTCGCTGATTCTGCTTCTGGGTTTACTTGTCCTGAAGTTTGTAGCTGGAGAAAAAACTGGACAGGAACAACTGCAACATCGTATAGCCGGACTACTCGATGCACTCTCCTGCGTACCAAAATTAAGTGCCAGCTCCTCTTTTGCCATACTCTTAGCTCAATTTCTGATAAAACGTAAGCGTATTGTACTTTAAGATTGCTACAGATGGCAGATGTGCATAATTTTTTTTAGAAAAACTACGCTATGTGGCCCCGACCCGGTATGAACGCCAACTTTATTACAATCTACTCCACAGAATGGAGCTAATAAATGACCGATCAAATAGACAGTCTAAAGATGAAGTTTACACAGATAGTTCGTAATTTACACTAAAATAGTAAGCTGACTAAAAAAATTATATTTTTATGCAGTTCTCAGTAGTGTTTTCCGTCGGAATATGTTGCTTTTACCCCCTGCTCTGAAGTTCGGTGAATTACAGGCCAATGGGGAGTATGAGCAGCTGGCAGAAATCTATCCGGAAGTGGTCAATGTGGGGCAGTTGAATGGGACCGTATCGGGTGAGTTGTGCCGAAAAGAAGATATCAATATAGTTTTTCTAAAGGTTTGGTATATATATATTTTTATATATATATTATGTACTATAAAATTTATCTAAATAAAACATGATCTTGCTAAAGTTAATAAAAATGTATCAATAGATTTTTGTCTGCGCGAAATTGTAACGCTTGAGCCCCCAATCTGCAAGGGTATTTCGTCAGTATGCTTGAAAATGCTAAACAGCGACGCTCCTTCTTATGGCTACCAAAGGACCCACCAGTAAGATAAAGAATATTTTCGCAAATGTTTGTGGTTTATGTACATCAAATCCTATCTGAATCTTTTTGTCTTTAACTAGGGTGCTACTTCTCTACGTGCTGCAGCATCAGGTGTGTGCGTCTCACCTCAGTCCACCTCAAGTTTATGAGTTGCTGGCCAAGAGCCACTGCGATGAGGTGGAACGCGAGCAAAATGCCATCCGTAGCCTGGGGTTGCCTTCCTCCTATCGTGATCTGTATTTGGAGCAAGGTGAGCTACGCCGCTTAGGCTTATCCTATCAATGGTACATATCTGTTCTACTATTTCACAGCCACCATCTGCGGGCTGTTTGGCTTTAATGAGTTTGTCAACTGGCGTAACGTAATGGAATTTGGCAGCTGGATGGAGGTGGAACCCGATGTGGACGCCATTGCTGATAGTCAGCACATAACCGATCTTGCCTTGGTCTTCCATGTGAACGCCTTACTGCTACTACATTAAATTACGTATCCCCCAATGAGGTCCACTTTATAAGTTAATAAATATCCGCTTCGTGCTAATATTATATGTTTGCGCCAGCGTCGATTCCAGCACGGTAGAGTGGTTAATGCTTTTGTTGTTGAACTGCAATGGGCTTGGGAAGGAAACATTTGTAATGTGACATATTACTTGTGCTTGGCTTCTCGAGTGATGGATATGCAGCCAGGGCGGTATGGGGACGACGACAACGGCGACACTTTCCATTACAAAATGCTCACACTGAAGTGGAATACTAATATTTGCCAGGATATTAATGCCTCATTTGATGCAAGTCGATGGAGTTTACGAGTGAGTCCGGAATGATGAAGAGGAATGCACCCGCCAAGCCAGCAAAAAAGGAAACACTTAAAGAAAAGTTGTGCTTTTGGTTTTCAAAAAAGGTTTGAACACTTGAAAGTTGCTTATTTAAAATCCTTTATAAGTTAGTAAATGATATTTTTTACCTATTAAACCTTATTTTCCCTATATTATTTTTAAGTGTACCAGTCAATACCTTAAGAAATGTTGTTTTGGGAGTAAAGGCTTACACATATGCACACCAGTATGCATGTCATCCCCTTTGTCGGGGGTCATGAATAGCGCTGGGTCATTAGTAACGTTGACTTGTCAATGCAACAACAGTGCCGCAACCCTTGCAAGTGTCGGTTACCTACATGAGGAGTGGGTGGGTTGAGGTCAAAGCTGGACAGTCCTGCTATTGCTACTGTTCCTGCTCCTGCTCTTGCTCCGATATTATTTCTTTTCGTTTTTTTCTGGTGGAAAACAACCCTTCAGCAAGCCGTGCAACTTGATCAGCTGACTCACTGGTTGCAGCCCTCCACACCCCCAACCGACTGTACTTGTGTTGTTTTTAGACGCGTGTGTCGACGGGTTCATTATGGGCTTATGTCCTTTAAAGTGTCGGTCGCACTCCGTAGGTGTTTATTATGCTGTTAAATGGCTGGCAGCACAACAACAAGCTGTTGTCTAACATTCCCTCTCAGAAGCCAGGTTCTGCCATATCTCTTGGGGTGACTGTCTCCAACGCATGCGTTGGAAATCGGAGAACACCTGTAAATAGTGAATGGGAGAGCCAGCAATGTTGACTCTATAGGATTGCCATCTGTTGTACGACCAATATTATACTTTTCCTAATCTAATATATTACAATAATCATTATATTCATGAATGTTGATGAATATGTTAATAATTGTACCTCATGTCAGGCTAGTAGTCTTTTAAAATATGGTGTCACCTGTGGTCCTTCTTATATCCTGGATACATTTACCATGTTAAGAAGTTGCCGAGCAACCTCTGGTAACCCTGGCTGTAAAGCTTACTGCGAGAATCGAATTGAAAGCCCTGCTTTTCGGTCTCACTGCCAATTTCTTCGTCTTGTTCTGCGCTCTGCTCATGTCCTTTTTCATACGCTCAGTAGTCCACCGTCAATTAGAGTGTAAAAACGTTGCGCTCCCCGTTAAAACGAACGGAGAACGGCTGAGCCCCAGAAGGAATCCGTATCCGTCGCCGTCGCCATCGCCATCGCCATCGCCGTCGTCAGATATCCGCTTGCAGGATACAACAAAAATATTGCATATACACACAGTCGCACAACGATGTTCAACAACGAATTGGATAAAGAAAAAAATTAGCCAAACGTAAAAATCGCAAATAATTGAATGCGAGTGCTCCGATTGAAAATTTGAAAGTGCAATGTGAAAGTCAGCTTATACGATAGCTGAATGTCCTGCCAATGTCTGTATGCGCGAGTGTCCCAGTGTGTTAGTGTTGTCTGTGTGTGTGTCTGTGTGTGTGAGTATGTTTAATAGTGTGTAAAGTAAATACCACGAAACTCACTGAACGCCGAAAAATAAACCAGCAGAAACAGAGCCTGCAGAGTGGGAGTGGGTGTGGGAGGAGAAGAAAGCAAAAATCAGCGAAGAAGACGCAGAGCTACAGTATTTGGCCGGAGGCACCCAGAGGCAGACACAGAAGTGGAAAATTCGAAGCAACAGCAATAACAACAGAAAAGAAACTGTAAGGATTTATTTTTGTTGTGTATTCTGGGTTGTGTATTGATATGCTATTAGTACGTTGAGGCGACCGAACTTTAAATAACATAATATTTTAGATGGATATAGGGGGATAGGCTAATTCTATCAGTGGTTATATTAACTCTGATACTATTGTCCTTCCATTACTCATGTTTTGATACGCATTGAGCTACTTATTTATCTTAAAACCCAAACGAGGCTGCCATGCTTTTTTTCCATGGTATATTGGGTCAAACTTATGTTGAAGTGCTGATGTTGGTTTTAACCAGTTCGTTCACATCGGCAGAAGTTCAAAAATCGTTGGAAGTTCCCCCTTTCATCAGGAATTTTTCCCTTACCGACCACCCGTACACCCACCCATCCGACCACACTCCCACACACCCACACACCCACACACCCACACTACCAAATTTCGCGAAAAAGCACACGCACACAGACATCATGTTCGATTCCCCTCCAGTTGCGGGTATATGCGTGTGTCTGTGTTCGTGTGGGTTTCCTTGTGTTTTAGTCCTCGGGAACTAAAGAAATTACTGTGCCATTGTTGTTGTTCTGGCTGCCTTTTGTTGTGCCAAAGAACGCGGTCTTTGGCAGCTTTCAAGTAAAATACGCACCTGCGAATTTGCCATAAATAAGACCCCGAACTCGCATGAAGGAGGATATATCCATTTAATGCGTATTTGGGCCGATGTCTAAGCACTCAAGGATAAGTCGGAAAAAAACGCGCCAAGCTTACGGCTGATACCGTGATTCCTGCCAACCGCCAGCTACTCATTCTTTTAATAAAGAAATTTCAGGAAAATTAGCATTATACAATGAATTACAAACATATTTTTTTAATTCTTTCGAGATTTAATTCTTTTAGAAAAGTTAGAGCCTAGCGAGAACCTTGTCTAGCCAATTACTTGACCATTTGAATCCAGGGTTTCAGCCAAAGTGGCATAGACGTGTCCCACTGTGGGCTCTCACTTGTCTCTTGGCTGTCATTTCGGCCCAGTACGGGAGTCCGAAGCTTGGCATGCGTGAATCAAGTTGACTCCCATCATGTTCTGTCCCGTCCCGTCCCGACCCGTTCCTGTCCCTGCATATGCCTGTGGCCCTCGCCATCCCCCAAATATACCCGCATTGTTTTTGTATGTATTTTGTGGTTACTGGCCACCCAATCGGCTCTCCAAGGATTTTGTGCTCTATTTACCTGCCTTATAAAACACAATTTATTGCTGCCAAACGGTTTCCCTTTGTGCTTGGTGGCTCAGATTCAGCTTCTGTTTTCGGTTTCGGCTTCTGTTTCTACTTTTCTCTTCTATTCCATTAGGTATTGTATTTTGCTTTTTTGCTACTTCAGTTTTACGCTTTGTTTTGTTTCATTCCAACTAAATTTTTTCATTCGGCTTATCAAGTTTTTGTTGTTTTCCCGGCCGGGAGCTTCCCCTTATTGGCTTTCTGTGCAAAGTTTTTTGCGTGACATAAACCGCAGGAATAGAAGTCAGCCACTCGGCAATAGATGTATTTCTTTGGCCTTGTTTGGCTTGTGAATCAATAACCTAGCCATGGAATCGGGAGCATCTTTTAAATAATTGAAACGAAGCGCACCAAGTGGAGATCTTCTCTCCTAAAGATACCTAGCTTTCAGTGCAGCGAAAACTTTTGCGTTTAGTGCGTTCAGTGGATTTGTTTTCATGCAATTGTAATAATGTGGTAACCAATTATCCTCACTCTCGCTTACCCAAAAACCCACACGGTTTTGAGTCAACTAAAGTAGAGGCTGGAGGAGCTCCTTTTACTCCTCCTGCCAGAAAACTATCAAAAATCAGAAATCAGCAATGAAAAGTTACTCTCTCCAAATGAGCTCTTAATTGTGTAATCAAATCACTACCACTTGAAGCATCCTTTTTCGTGCATTTAAGCCGGCTAATTTGGTTGCTAAAAGGATTCCCATTAATCTCGATACCGGTGCGTTCTAATTAGTTTCTGAGGTCGTTCTGGCACACATTTTCCAGCCAAATGAGCACTCGGTTCTGAGCCTCAGCGTTTACCTGAATAATGAGTTTTCCTGATGAACACCCCACGCCTTGCCACACGTGTGTGGTATGCATTTCGGCACTCCAAATACGAGGCCGGAGTAGAAAGGAGCGGGAAAGCCCCGGCACACCCAAAACAAACTCTGCTCGGATGGGCGAGAGACTTCACATTCTACATAGCTGGCCATTCGGAGGCGTCCGACCGGAAAGAAATGCCATTAAAAACGCAATAAAAATGCAGAAAACACAACAAAAAGGGTACTAACAGGATGACGGCGAGGAAGAGGGAGCCCCAACACAAAATCCCGAATGAAAGAAATGCGAAAATGTACCGTAGAGAGTGCGCACACAAACGAAAAAAAGAAGTGTGTGGATGTGGGTAGTAAGTCAACTGCTCTACTCTGCATGTCTGTGTGTAGCGTGCGACGACTCTTTTGATGTGTGGGTGTCCCTTTATGTGTAAATAGCCAAGGTGGAAAAATCGATATAAATGAATATGGCAACATTTGGTCGCCCCTTCTTAAAAAAACCCCAACTGACTCCACTTGAGACACTGCAGAATGGTAATGGGTTTTTAGCCCTTACGTCAAACTTACCTATAAAAAAAAATCTGAAACTTTGTACGCACATTCTACGCGCGCTTTCCCACCTACTTTTCCTAACAAAGAGGAGTGGGAGCTAGGGGAACCAGATCTGGGCGGAGGCGCAACCCGAGGCCGTAGGCAGTCAGCGCCATAACAGGGAAAGCCATATGAAAATTGCCAGAAAAATGTGTAGCACGCGAAAAAGAGATTTCAACGCAAGACCTGACATACACTAAAAAAAAAGCGCAATTCGAAAAATACTATCGAAAATGGTCTAAAAGCAAATATTACATTTGAAACTGGCTCTCTGAAGGAGATTTTAAAGCTTGGTAGGTTCCTTTGGATGAGAAAGTCGCATTTCCGTCTGTCTAAGCAACATCCTTTAGCCCAACAGCGGGGAAAATAAATAAATAGAGAAAAAAGTGAAAACTGTAGAGAATCACGGTACAAACGAAGAAAAGAGATTTAACTGAGGCTGCAATGTTTGCCCCAGAAAGTATGCAACATTTTATCCAAGAAGGGGTTGAGTGCCGCGGCACAGAAAACAAAACGAAAGGACCTCCGCCTTTTTTTATTTCCACTGATTTTGCGCGGTTTGAAAATTCTTTTGATTATGGTTAAGAATAGTTTATGGCTTGCACTTTCTGCCTACATTTTTATCCGCAAATTATGTTCTTTGATTATCCCATCTCAATAATGAGTCAGTTGGTTTGTCTCCGTGTATTGTGCACACTTTAGCCAGTTGTGTTCATATTGATTTCTAATTACTTTGCCACACAGTATTAGGCTTAAGGTAGGACGTCAGAGGTCGCAGGCGGTAGGTGGCTTGGATGGGGCGGCAGGTGGCCGGGTTTGGGCGGCGTGATGGGAGTGCCTTTGTCTATTTGTTGTGGCGGCGTTGCCATGGCGGCTCCTATTGATTTTACCAACGCCATTAATAATGCCAAAGCTCAAGCCTATGCTTCTACTGCACAGAGAGAAAAAATATATGAGCTACGCTTGTCTTTTTATTCAATAGAAGTTAAACGTCTATCTAAACGTGTTTGGGTGGCTTGGTATATGCTGAAACATCTTTACATACTTTTATATAACATGCTCGTACATATTTGTAGTCAAGTGTAACTTTTATACTCACCACCACTTAACCTGCGATGTTCCATTTACCATTGCGTGCTTAGCAATTTGTGGTTATATTATAATGACCACTTGATTTGCGTTTGCGCTGGCTTGAGCTCTTTCCTTTGCTTTTACCGCCTACTAATTGCGCGCTTGTGTCGCTCGACTGTGTTTTTTTTTGTGTATGTGTGGATTTCAGGTAGCGCTAAGTGAACATTGGGAGCAGGAGCTACAGTAGCGAAGACAACCTCGAGACGCATGCATGCTCCATGCTCGACGCTGGCTGATGGCCAAAGCTGGAATCGAAATCGAAATCGAAACAAGGACTGCAGTGACTCCAACTGAACGGAAACGGAACGGCGCAAGAAAGTATCGCATCAAGCATACGCCCAGCTCAACACACCTGTGGGCTTACAAAGAGAAGCTGAGTGCAGCAGGATGTCAACTTCAAAGCATCAACATCAGCACTACCACTACCACGCCGGCTTCGTGTGGCTTCTCCTGCTGTCGACGGCCAGTGCGGCATTGAGTGCCATTGCAGAGCCGGAGGAAGCGGCTTTCCAAGGTGCGTATGACATTTGACCTCCCCACTCCCGTCACAAGGGAAGGCCATTGTAGTAATTTGGGTATTCGGAATTGGGAAATCGGAATTTGGTATTGGCATTTGATATGTGAACAGCCTGGCGTCGGACCCTCTACATATCAATAAACGACGCCCCATTGAGTTAACCCAAAACCAGGCCTTTGACGTTAATGAGCAACTTAATTTTGAGGAAGAGAGGGTGTGGTTTTCCCAAATGATGGTGTTGCGGGCACCCATAAAACCCATAAAACCAGAGAAGGTTATGCAATGCCTGTTGTCGAATTCTCCAGGACCCAATGGGGGAATCTGTCACTGGCTGATATGCTGGTGCTGACACTTCGATTTCAATTGCATACAAAATGCGATTTTTCAATTTAAATTTGAATACGCAATGCACAATGCACAAGCCAGCGGGCAAATAGGGATAGCAAGAGCAAAGAATTTCGAAGGGGATCCTGAATTCACACATCCAAGCGCTTGTGTGCATATTCGTATGTATGCAAATGTGTGTTCCCCTATGTCCAGTGCACTTTAATCGTCCCCACAGTTGCTTAATCAACTACCATGCTTGTATGTTGCGTTTCCCGACGCCCCTTTAACTCTCCACCTCTTCCCTCATGCTCATGCTCTTGTTGATGGCACTTTAACAGAGTGGCTGACGTGTTCGTGCCTGCGTCTCCATCTACATCTTCAGATTCAGCTTGCTTTGGAAGTGGCTCAGGCCCATTGCGAGCTTTCGTCCCATTTACTACAATGCATGACGTAAGATCCCTGGCCACTCGGGCGTATGCGTAATGCATGTAATGTTTTACTTTTTCCTTCGCTCAAATGAGTTCGTACAATGCATTGTCGATTCTTTTTTATAAACTTTAAGAGAAACGTGTTTCCTATGAAATTTACATTTAAATTGCCATCGAATCGGGGGCACAAAACTTTTCCCTCAGCCTAAATTGTGAGCTACCGCCCTGCCAAGTTATTTTAGTAGACGTTATGAAATCGTGTGGTCAGGCTGCGAGGGTGCGACGGTGCATTTAAAATGCTTAACTGCCAGAACAAGCAGTAAATTACCAAAAGCGTATGCCACAGCCAGAACGACTAGGCTAGACCAGAACAGAACAAAATGGTTTGGAGAGAAGGGTCAGAACCAGGCCCACAGTCCTTTAAGCTTATTAGAATTTATTGCGGAGACGTCGGTCACACCCAGGACAGGACAGGACACACATACTCGGATATACAATTATACATTGCCAGACACGCAGGACACTTCACTAAACGAAACTGAAGTAAACTGAAATTATAAAACCCCTTCAGAGAAAAATTTCGGTACATTTGACGATTTAGTCATAGAAGATACTCATGGAAGATTTAGATTGGGAATTGATCCACTAATTTCTCAGATATTCAGCCTAAAGTTCGAATGTAACTTGGAAAAAAAAGGTAAGGGAACTAGCAATTGACCAAATGTTTGGCTTTCTGGTAAATGTTTCGAAAATGTGCCCTACCTAAAGGATATACAAATGTATATATGTTCGAGTGATTAATGAACCCTTTTTGCGTCTCCTTAGGTCACTGCGGACACACCAGCCCCTGTGAGCAACTCTGCTATGAGATCCACGATGGAATGTACGAATGCGACTGCATCGAGGGATACGAGCTGAACAAAAACGGTTACAGCTGTCAAGGTACGTCGGGGATGGGCAAGGCTGTTATTTGGGAGTCCGTCTGCGGTGCTTTGACCTCTCCGATTGCGTTGGATGGGTTTCTGCGAAGCCTTCGATTTCATTATTCATATTTAGTCCTGTATTCCTGTTGTTTCTGTTTTATTATATCGGTTTAATATTGAACATTGGATGACACGTCACTAAACGTTTTTAAATACTTTTTCCCACGCCTTCTAGTTATCAACTCCACTGCTAACGGTTCGGATGGCCGAGGAAAGTCTGACGAGGATGTACTCTATCAGAAAGGAGCCTCCTTTAGTGCGAAATTGGCCAACGACGATGGAGCGTCAGCAGGAAAGTCGCCACCTGAGGAATTCGCTTCGCAAGCCTCATCGCCGGAAGGAACCGCAAACGAAGCGGATGAGTCCGGCTCGGAGGCCGACAGTTACGATTACGTTGAAGCAGAGGAGAGTAACTTGGAGACACAGGAGAAACTGCAGCAGTCGCAGCAGGAACAGAAACAGAAAGTCAATTCAAACGATTACTACATATCAGCCGAGAGCATTAATTTCAACTCGGAATCCGAGGACAACTTTAAGGCGGCCAGCACATCACCTTCAACCGCAACTCCATCCATTACCACTAGCAGGAGCAGCATTCAGGGGACCGTCAACACAACCACGAGAGGGTCCTCTCCAGCCGCTGCTAGCCAAGACCAGAATGGGGATAAGAACCTGGAACTAGATTACAGCAGTGGTGAGGACGACTACAGCTTCAGCTACAAGTCGGACATGTCCGTTTACGACGATGTCAACAATAATCAATTAAACTTAAGACGCCCCAGCAACAGTAGAAGTAAATCGCAAACATATCAGCAACTAAGCAATACCAATGAAAACAGAAATAACGCGAAGAGTAGAAAGAGGAACAATAACATTAGCAGCAATAAGGTTCAAATGCATATCATCAGAGAACCCAGCCCTCTTGGAAACATATCAGAAGGTGCAGACGAGGAGTTGGTGGCAGTCATGGCAACAGACAGGTAAGCAACCAAGTGCAAACTTTCGTGGGGAAGTAGGAGAAGTATTTCTTCAAACATTTTTCATACAAAACAGGGCTGGAATCCCTTTTACCATTCCATTTTTGCCAACTTTACCAAGATGAAAGTCTGTACATGAACTTGTATAAAATTGTATTAGAAAAATATTGCAGACTATTATTAAAAATATTGAAACACTTTCCCATATTCTTTTTTTTATAGTTGATAGCGAAAGCATACCAAAGTTACTTTCTCATACAAATGAATTATTCTTTCTTCGAAACAGAACCAGCAGTCCCATCTGCAATTTGGATTGTGGCGCCGAGGGGCTCTGTGCCTTAGAAGCAACTGCCGCCAGTTCCCGCTGCCTATGTCCCTTTGGAAAAACTGGCCCGGGATGCCAGGAAGGTAAAGGAAAATATACAATACGAAGAAAATATTTTAAGCTACCGTTTCATCCTCAGATATTCGCGCTAATGTACCGCGCTTTGCCAAACGGTCTTGGCTAGCCTTTCCTGCACTCCATGGCGCCTACAAACATGTACAATTGCGCATTGAATTCCGTCCGGAGTCTTTTGATGGAATCATCCTACTCAGCGGCGAGCGGGATGACCTGACAGGCGACTTTATGGCTCTGCTACTGAACAAGGGCTTTGTAGAATTTTGGTTCGACTGCGGTTCCGGAGTAGGAAGTGTCCGGTCTCGGGAGACTATCCTGCTGAACGAGTGGAACTCGGTTATCATCTATCGTCACAGGTGGGACGCATGGCTGGTGCTCAACCATGGAACGAAGGTTCAGGGCAGATCAAATGTACGTTGGTGTTGAAAGGAGTTAGAGCATGTGTCCAAGAATATCAAAAATCTTTTCAGGGCTTATTCTCTCGCATCACGTTCCGGGAGCCAGTATTTCTCGGTGGAATAGGCAATATTACTGGATTAGCTAAGAGATTACCCATGGCGGAAGGCTTTGCAGGCTGCATTCGCCGTTTTGTTGCGAATGAACACGATTACAACTTTACGGAACATCCGCTGGGGGATGTCATCAATGGGTTCGATATACGTGAGTTCGGTACTGCTCTATGTAAATTTAGGATGTTCTGACATTTCTTCTATTAACCATAGAGGACTGCTCCATGGACAAATGTGTGAGATATCCATGTCAGCATGGTGGCAAATGCCTACCCTCGGATAAAGGAGCCATCTGCCTATGTCCCATTGGTTTTGTGGGAGATTTATGCGAAATACGAATGGACTTACAGGTAAACCCCTCTTGTAAAATCTGTACCGCATTGTATTTAGTTATTTTTTTTTTTATATATTCTGCTTAGGTGCCCGCTTTTAATGGGTCATCCTTCCTACGATACGCTCCCCTGGGCGATAGTGCTCTCATCTGGCTAGAGCTGAAGGTGACTTTGAAACCAGAGCAAACAGACGGATTGATCTTGTATTCTGGCCCAGAGCATCGTGGGGACTTCATAGCCCTCTACCTGAACGACGGTTTTGTTGAATTTGCCTTTGATCTGGGGAGTGGACCAGCATTAGTAAGGTAAGCTAAGATCGCATTGGGTGCAAATGCTTGATAATTGATTATTCATATCTTTAGGAGTGAGCATTCCATTAGTTCGGGCCAATGGCATACTATTAGAATATCTCGAACCGCTCGGTTGGCAGTGCTTAAGGTTTGTTTTCCAATAGTTTTCTATATTTTCTATAAAACCGTTGAACTTAACTTATTTTTGTATCTTGACCTTTAGGTGGATCAGCATCAAGAGGTCATGACCATTTCGTCCAACGGCTTCTGGCACTTATCTTTGGACCAAAACCTCTTTGTGGGTGGAGTAAACCACGTGGATCGATTACCCTTGGACCTCAAGTACAAACCGTTCTTTGTGGGATGCATTCAGAAAGTATGCAAAGTGTTCTTACCTTTTTGCAAACCCCTTTTTTAACACTGCCTACTCGCTTGCAGATTGACATAAATGGCCACTCGCTTGGCATTGTGGCTGAGGCATTGGGAGGCAGTAACATCGGCAACTGCCCCCATGCCTGTGTGGCTCGACCCTGTGGCCCTTTGGCGGAGTGCGTGCCGCAAATGGAGAGCTACGAGTGCCGATGCAGCATCCACAATGAGCGCTGCAACAAGGCCGCTGAGGTGCCCCCCGAACAACTGCCAGAGTTGGGTATTCACAAGTCCAGGGTTCCTGACACAAAACACAATGGCAAGGAACCTGTGCTGGAGAAGGTATTTTCGGGCCCTTCTCACAAAAAGCATTTTAAGAAGCATAGGAACTTGCATAAGCCATCCCCTAGCACTAGCAGAGGCACCACCACAACCACTTTCACCACTCCAGCCCCGACTGATGCCACTGCAGGGTCGCTGAGCAACGAAGAAATCGAAGACGATATAATCTTCCGCTTTGTGCAACAGCAGCAGCAGCAAAAGGAGCTCAAGCAGCAGCAGTCCACTTTGATTCCTGCCTCCTCATCCAAGAAGAAGCACTCTGAAGGAAAGCACCATGCCAGCAAACATGAGCACCATCTTAAGCCATACGCTGCCTTCGCCCATAAGCTCAGCCGTCTACCCACCCATTACGAGAGTTTCCAGACGAACCCAGACAGTGACATCCTCACCTTCGCGGACAGCAACAAAGACTGGGTGACCAGCATGCAGCAGCAAGAGTACGCCGATGCTAAGGGTGTGGAGGAGGAGGGCAACCTTAATGCGCAAAAGAAGGATTACAGCCAAGAGCCAGCTCAAGACGATCACACCTTTGTGTTCGACGAGTCCTTGTTCGATTCATCCGACGGAACGGAAGAGTACCAACGCAAACAGTTGGCCCAGGACATGAGGCGCATCATGTCCAACTCCAACGCACAATCCAGCAATAAGAAGTTAGAGGACCAGGCCCAGGCCCAGGCCCAGGCCCCAACCCCTCCAATATTGGACAATGGAGACATCCCTCAGTACAGTGACTACAATGACGACGAGCTCTTGACCCCCGTTCTGCAAGGTAAAGATGGTGACAAGCCGGAGCAACACGCTTCTTCCAGTACCTCACCGCAAACCAACACTGACTGGAGCTTGCTGAAAAAGTTCGATTTATCCGCCGAACACCAGACGCAGATACAGGGAGTCCGAAAGAACTTTGGAGCCTGTTTTGCCGGCAGTGACAGCTACTTCCACTACAATGACGCCGAAACCATGAGCCAGGTGATAAGCTACAGCATAGACCTAAATCTGCGCATCAAAACACACTCGGAGAACGGTGTAATCCTGTGGACAGGACGCCAGGGTACAACGGATCAGCATGACGACTATCTGTCCTTGGGGATAGAGCAGGGGTGAGTGAATTATTGCACCCTTTTTCGAAATAGTTAGACTTTAAAAATCAATGTATGAATCATTAATAGAAGGAATTAGAGGTAAACTTTTCTAAAATAGTTAAATAATCTAATTATTTTGTATTCCTAGGTACTTGCACTTTCGCTACGATTTGGGTTCAGGGGATGTAGACATTCGTTTTAACGGCACAAAGGTCAGCGATGGTTTGTGGCACCGAGTGAGGGCGATAAGGTAGGAATACCTTTAACTACCTTAATAAATTTCATTCTATAAAATATACCTTTTATAGAAACTCGCAAGAAGGCTACCTCGAAGTGGATGGCCGCAAAACAACACCGTTACTGGCGCCAGGAAAACTACGTCAACTAAATACCGATACAGGGTTGTATGTGGGTAAGTGCATTCGATTCATACGCCCCGTAGGCCAATGATTCAATGGGAATTTATTTTTTTAAGGGGGAATGCCTGATGTGGCATACTTCACGCATCATCGATACTTCAGCGGCATTGTCGGATGCATCTCAGAGATCGTGCTAGCCGGCGAGATGAAGCTGAACTTTGACCCCAACACGCTAGGAACGGAGCATAATGTGGAGACGGGCCTACTGTGAAACGGTGCACGCACGCCTGAAGACTTTTGATATATCGAATAGTTTAAATTATTTACGTTAACCACACAAATGTCCTTCGTCTGTTTGTGTTTGTACAAATACGCTTTTAAACGAAAGGTTAGGAGGAAGTAGTAAAGCATTTTTTTACACCAAGGAAGATGGATGAAGAGCTGAGCAAGAACCGAACTAATGCTAGAATGGGAAGAAAACTACATATTATATACAAGCATATTTAGTATATATGTACAAGGAAAAAACGCATACAATGATATATATATATATTTAAAGCAGAGGAAACCAATTTCAAAAACAAAGGGCACGCTTTCGCATAGAGCCTGTGACTGTCAATACTTCAGAACGGAATAGTTTATATAAATACATATATCTTTAGCGAAAGGATTTAAATCGAGCGAGTAAATCATATAGAATATGAAAGATGCAACTAAATTAACTGTCCATTTAGCGCGACTAGCGATTGACGTTTTACGCCGTATCAGGAAGGATACTTTAGTGTGTGGTGGCTTTTTTTAACGAACCGTTACGCTTTACACCCGCAAAGCTGCTATTCTTTTTGTACCACACACCAACAAAAAAGCAACAGGATATATATGTGAAGGAAAAATTGGCAACTCTGTCTCGTTTTTCGCTGTACCTTAAACCTTAAACTATCAAACTGTATAACTGTATAACTGTACATCCTGTACTATTTGGCGCTTCTTGGAAGCTCTAGTCCAAAAATCGAATGAATCAAAGAAAGTGGAAAGCTGGAAGAGGGGGAGATCGATGATCGATACTCCGTGACAAGTAACAGAACAAAACAAGCATATGTATTAGTTTGTAAGCTAATAAATGTGTAGCGTGTACTAGCTTTTAAGTCGGCACACTCACACACAGTTACACTAAAGGAACGCAAACACACGCCTGCCTATATTTAATTTTATATCAACGTGGAGCATTAAAAAATCGTAAGATACTATTAAAACACCAAAGAAACTTAAGACATACGTAAGGACACCAAGCAACAGGATACACAAAACGATTTTTACCGATTTTTTACTATGACTCAACAAACAAGACAGCCACAACTAAAACAACAACTAGCTAATGGAAACAAAACAAAGGAAATGTAAGCAAAGCAATTAAACAATCCCATAGCTAAATTTTTAAATGCGAGACAAGCAACTAAACTGTTTAGCCTGTTGAAGATAATTGTATAAGATCCTTAAAAATACAAATGATAGCAAAGAGGAAGGAAACATTTGCATTCGTCTTATGAGTATATAATTTTGTAGCTTAATGAGATAAACAACCACGTATGTAGTTATATATATACTTTATAAACACATATGCGTAACTACATATATTTATAAATATGACTAACAGGAAACTATAGAAAAAACGAAGCGTAAAATGAATAAAGAAATCACAACCACCAATCAATGTAAAACTAAATTTAACGACATTCAATGTAGCTTATTTATATGACTAACTGTGAAAAGAGGAAGCTATTAAGGTATTTAGTTTGGTAAATTCGTTTGCAGAAAATAAAGGTAAAAGTATATAAGAATGGCATGGTTTCTGATTATTTAAGCTATGTGTGATACCATCGGTGATTCCTAGCTATACTGTAAGGAAATCCAAATAGTTCCCACTTTTCTGGCTAAAGTTTCAAACAATTGGTATCCAATTTGGAAACATAAAACATAGCTTTGGATTGAAAGAAAATTGATGAAAATGTTTCTAGAAAGTGCGCATTTTTAGTCGTAAACTCCGGAATGCTGACATTCGCCAAAAACTCATTTTTTTTAAGCATTCGAAAGCGAATATTTTATTCATTTTTAATCCGATTTCAACATGAGTTACCATTAATGATTCAGGACTTCAGTCTTCTTCGATCTGCATCAAAAGATCTAAAATATCAAACAAAAATAAATTCGGTCAATTTTTCGAAAATTTGAAAGGGGTAACATCACAATTTTTTTCAAAAATCGTAAAAAATTTGTTGTTTTGTTTTCCCCATCCTTTGCTGCAAATCGAAAGATATTGAAGCTCTGATTCAGAAATGGCATTCCATTTTCAAATCGATTAGCGATTGACCAAGATATTCGCAGAAAACTCTCCAAGAAAATACGGTTTTCAAACTGTAATAACGAGAATTTCACATTCGCTAAAAACTAAACTTTTCATGAATTCGGAAGCGAATATTTTATTTATTTTCAATCCGACTTTAACATGAGTTACCATTAATGATTCAGGACTTCAGTCTTCTTCGATCTGCATCAAAAGATCTAAAATATCAAACAAAAATAAATTCGGTCAATTTTTCGAAAATTTGTAAGGGGTAACATCACAATTTTTTTCAAAAATCGTAAAAAATTTTTTGGTTTTGTTTTCCCCATCCTTTGCTGCAAATCGAAAGATATTGAAGCTCTGATTCAGAAATGGCATTCCATTTTCAAATCGATTAGCGATTAACCAAGATATTCGCAGAAAACTCTCCAAGAAAATACGGTTTTCAAACTGTAATAACGAGAATTTCACATTCGCTAAAAACTAAACTTTTCATGCATTCGGATGCGAATATTTTATTTATTTTCAATCCGACTTTAACATGAGTTAACATTAATGATTCAGGACTTCAGTCTTCTTCGATCTGCATCAAAAGATCTAAAATATCAAACAAAAATAAATTCGGTCAATTTTTCGAAAATTTGTAAGGGGTAACATCACAATTTTTTTCAAAAATCGTAAAAAATTTTTTGGTTTTGTTTTTCCCATCCTTTGCTGCAAATCGAAAGATATTGAAGCTCTGATTCAGAAATGGCATTCCGTTTGAAAATCCATTACCCATTGGCCAAGATATTGGCCTTAAACTGATTCGAAATTAGCAAATTGTGATAGAGAGTAATAGAGAAATTATGGTACATTCTACATAAGGTTCATATTTCCTTTAGAAAAGAAATAGCCTCTCCTTTCTTAGAAACACAAAGTACTCCATATATTCGGTATCTCCCTGGTTTCGTTACCCTCTTGAAGTTTTTCGAAAAATGGGTCAGGTTTAGGTTGACTTGATTAGGAGTAAAGGGATAAGATTGGGAAGATATAACATTTGCCGATCGGCCAAGCATTAACCCAAACATTATTTGGCCAAAATACTAACATTTTTTCACTTTTAGCCAATAGTTTTAGCCAATATCGATAGACAGCTGCGCAACAGAGCTTTAGTGTTGCAAATTTCGAAAAACAGTGCTGTAAAGGATTTGACCCTAATGTGACCAAACAGAAATTATTATAAAATATATTTCCAAATAACAGAGAAACGGAATATATATATATATATATATTGCACCAACAACACCGCGAATAAATTTGGCCAGCTCGCAAATATTTGCACCTGTATTGCGGAAGATTGGTGGACGCGGAAGTAGCAAGGCCTCAGTAACCTCCAGACTCCAAACGCCGCCCATGGCCGCTGTGCCCGAGAACGCGGCCGAGATCGCGGTGGCGAACGCAATCAATAACATCAATAATGGTAACGGGAATGGGAACGGGCGCAATCGTGTCGTTGGCCTGGGGGGTGGTGGTCAGGTACGTTTGCTCATCCATATCAAGCATACTTTAAGGCCTTATCAATCCTGAGCACTTCATTTGCAGAACAACATGATGAACATGCGAGATCGACTTTTCCACGCGATTTACTTTCGGGCGGCAGCCACCTATGCAGAACTTGTCCCACGGTGAGTCTGTCGGGGGCATCGTATTTCTTGGTGACCTACCTCTAGCTCTACTCCTCTATTCCATTTAATCGCAGGAAGGTGCAGTTGACCATTGAGTTCCTATTGCTAGCCAAGGCGTTGCTTTTCTTCTTTACGCTGATCTATGTGCACAATGCTTTTATTAAGAATCCGTGTACTTGCCTGCAAGAAGTTCAAAACTGGCCCCGAGAGGGGGTCATTAGGTATGTTTTACCAGGGAAGCACCAGTATGGCTTGTAACTTAACCCCAATTTCGCAGAGTGGAGATAATCCCTCATCTGACGGAGAAGCGGTCCATATGGCAAAGTATCCAGCGGGATCAGCACATAGTACGATCTCTCAAGGATTCCTAGTGAGTTATTTACATTCAAGTTTGTACAAAACAGCCATTTATTATAGCCAACTCTGCATCGCTTAGTTACTATGGAATTGGTCCTCAAACCCAGGAAAATCATGGCAGACTCAAGCGCTATGAGTCTATACTGAGCAGGTTGGGCTTGCCTGTTCGGCCCACTTTTGCTTACAGCAACGAATCACTTTATTACTACTTCGATGCGATCAACATCCTAGATAGCTACGAGCATCCCAATGCCATACAACTAAAAAACGAAGAGGACGATGGTGGGTTGTTTGAAAAAGTGCCTCTTAGCCTCTTAATGCTCATAGTATTGTCGTTCTTTAGAGGAGCAGTATATCGTAGAGTACTCTCTGGAGTACGGTCATTTGCGACTGTCGGCTGCCACTCGCAAGCGCCTGCAGATACCCGTGCTCACTGTGCAACTGGACCCGAATACGAACAAGTGCTTTGGAGACAAGCTAACGCGTTACCTGCTGAAACGTCTTTTAGGGTATGGTTTACAAAATGCACAATAAGAACGCTTTTTTGCTAATCAATTATTTCACCCTGAAGCTATGATGATCTACTCATGGCCTCGGTAAGAACCATTGCAGAGAAAGAAGAAAACAAAGGCTATTTGCGCAATGTAATTACCGGCGAACACTATCGGTTCGTGTCCATGTGGTGGGCAGCCTGGAGCAGTTATCCGGCTGCCTTTTGTGTGATGCTATTGTTTGTAAGTGGAAACTATCCTTTTATATTCTTCGCAAAGTCATCTAAATAAAGATCAAAATTTCAGACATTTTCCGTTTCGATGCTGCTACGATACTCCCATCACCAGATCTTTGTCTTTATAGGTAGCGAATGCTTATAGTAAAACTTTATTTATTCACTATCACAATCTAAAAACATATGTCATATATATTTTAGTTGACTTGCTGCAAATGCTTGAATACAACGTCTCCGCCCGATTTCCAATAGCTCCTTTGCTGACAGTTATTCTGGCGCTCGTAGGTGTGAAATTGATCTTATAATCCCGAAATTATTTGCATTAATGCTGTTTTAATCCTTTTTTACAGGCATGGAAGCCATCATGTCAGAGTTCTTCAACGACACCACCACGGCCTTCTACATCATTCTGATTGTTTGGATTGCGGATCAATATGACGCCATCTGTTGCCACACCAGCATCACCAAGCGACATTGGCTCAGGTGCGTAGCTCCTGGTAGTTTATTCATTCGTAGTTTCATTTATTCAATGTTTTTTTTTTTTTTTTTGTGCAGTCGTCTAACGACCTAACAAATGATAAATTCAATTACATTAAGTCCGGAATCCTTTCCAGCATCAATGCGAACATTGCTTATAGCCGTCTCCTTGACCACCTTCATCTCCCACCTCTCATCAACACTTAACAGTTCATTTCGTTCGTATCGGTTCGCATATTTTCCTTTCTCTTTCAAAGTACGGACTCTGGAGTATTTTACACTCCTCCTTGCCCACGTCCACGTCCGAACCCCCGGTTCGGTTGTTATTTGAAAATTAACTTGGCTTGCGCAAGCCTCCCCCGGGACAGAACAAATCGACCAGCGTACACCCCTTGCTACTTACCCAAACACCCAAGCACCCAACACCCAAACTTGTAACACACAGACACCGTCAAACAGAGAATTTCATCACTTAAGTCAACAAGCGTAACCCAAGCACTATATATGTACCATAGCTGTGGCTATGGCACCCTTCAACCAACTGAGCCGCGCCATTAGCAAACATTTAAATAAACTCGCCGCTTGTTCTTAACAAAAGAGGCCGAAAGTCCAAAAAAACGGAAATTTAGAGCCCTCATTTCCCGTTTCCCGTTCGATCAACATTAATGACCACGCACGTCACAGGGCCAGAGCAGACCGGACCGGACAACCCCATCTCGGAATAGGGAGGAGCTACTTTGCGGTTTATTACGCGCACTTTGCATAATTGAACGGCAACGGCAACGGCAACGGCGACTGCCGCAAGAAATTATTTTTAATTTTTTCGGCCAGTTGTAGACGGACAGGCAAAAACATCAATAATTCAAAAAGATACTCAAAGATTCCTTTTTCCGCCCTCGCCAAAGTCCGAGGGCGGCGGACTCCTTTATTATAAATTCATGTGCATGCATCCATCCTCAATCAATGGCCTCCGCCACTGCGGCCTTGCGGTGTTGATTTTGCGTAATTTACGCTGAATTAAAAGGCTATCAGTTGCTGTAAGTATGTGGGGGGCATTTAGAAAACTGGGCCATGAAAGCTGGATGAAGCAGTCTCTGCCACTTGTCTGTCCTATTTGTATTTATTAAATATTCATTGCTTCGAATGGTTTAAAGTGTTTTCCCAAAAGCTGTTGTATCATGAGCAAGCTCTTCTGTCCCTTTATTATGTATATAAAAATATAGAGTTCATTCGTACATAAGTTCAGGTAACATAACTCATCATTTCTTGCCGGATTGCCAAACTTTTTCGCATAGACGGAAAAACTTTGAAATGAAAATCCAAAAAAAATCCAATTGCAATGTTTTGGGGAAATCCTTTTCTATGCAATTGTATAGCAGACAGTGTTCAATGTATTCTGCTTAGATGGGGTTGTCTTGGTTTGCAAAGAAGCTGCTTGGTCCTAGCTTTAAGCAAAATTAATTCAGTAAAGAGTCCTGGAGAAAGCCATATGACCAGGATACTCTGCCTGGACCATAACTGCATGAGGGCTTGGCATTGGGGTCTTTTTTCTGGTGGACGCGTGTGTGCTTTCCTTCGGTTTAATTTTGCTGTTATTGACTGCCTCAAGCAGTAAAGGGGTTTCCGGAACTGTTTTCTTATAACCTTCCAAAGGCTAGCTTGACTAGGTTGTACAATTGGCAACGTCATGTATTGAACAATACCAAAAATCACTCTACTTATTATAATTATTATACTTAATATACTTAAATATACAGATCTTTTGCTCTTAGCTATAATTCGTTCAAAGATATTACTTAAAACTAGAAATTAGAAAACAATAATATTCCCGTAAGAGTATTAAAAACATCATCTTTGGCAACTTAATAATTGTTACTAGCTCGTCTGTTGTATATCCTGCGGTTATGGGTTACAGTGCCGGGATTGCTTGTTCTCTTGCTTTCTTCCTGCCTGTGGTGGTACTTTTCCAGCTCCTGCTCCTGCTACGGACCCATTTTCTTCCGTATTTGCTCGCCTGTTTTTGCGGTTAACTTGGTCTGTAGACGGCAGCCGAAGCCGACTGGCTGGAATTAAAGTTAGCATACAAGACAAACAAGCTGGCGGCGATTTTCGCTTTTTAGCAACGCAGAACACCCCGTAAGTCCCTACCGATATTAATTTCATTGCATAGACTAATTTGTGTTCTTAAACTTTGACTGAAAGTTGCAATTAAAGTGAATTGAAAATGGGAATGACAGCAGGCGGCAGCTTAGTAGCTTAGTCCTAGGAAGTGGCCAAGTTTGACTTACTTGTATTTGAAAAGTCGATCGGGACAACAAAACCGTCTCACCGTCTAACCTTTCGAACTTCCTGCCAATGGCCTTTAATTTATTATAATTGACTTTTAAGAGACATTAAAGTCATCAAAGGAGCAAAGGCAGTCTCGAACTCTTCCCGGCTCCTCTTAATCGCCGTTTAACGAGCTGGGAGTGGCAGGGGCATAATAAGCCGCTGTCACCCGTCACCCGTCACAGGATCCCGGCACCAGCAGCAGTTTCAGCCCTTTCTCTCTGGGCTCTTATTTTCCTGGCCTGTGGCTTCTTGCGGCGCGTAATGCTTCTTTTGTGCTTAAATCTGGTTGCCAAGCACGGGGCAGACGACACGTATTAAATGAGCTGCAAACGCACGGGAGCCAAAAGCTGAAAGAAACACTTGCCTCTGTCCTCCCGCCACCCAGCCCACCTCCCGACTATCGTCTCCAGCCTCCTGGCTACGTATCCAACTTGACTCCTGCGCAGATTTTTTGTCGCGCTCAAAACTGTCGAGGAAGCTGTAGCTAAAGCAGGGACCAGGAGGAGGAGCAGTCTTCGGTCGGCATCAAAGACCAAAGTGCCACGAGAAAGTAAAAGGGGAAACACATTGAGAAAAATATCAGATTCAAGACTAAAAATGTAGCAATTAGTTAAGTAATTTTTCAAGACTGTTTTAAACATGTAAAATTATAATATATAATTCAAACGTTCTTTTTTGTATGGTTTTTAAATGATAATTTTTGCGAGTGTGGAAAAGTGGGCGTCTGAGTAGAAAGTGATGGGGGATGGGTGGCAAGGAAGTGTTACCGTTGCGCGCCTCAAGTAGCTGCCTGAGTCTCCGCTTTCCTCCTGTTGTTTACACGCTTGTTACGCTGCCAGAATGTAATATATACATAAATATTATATATATATGCCCATCCATATATATACACACGTATATGTATTGCCATTGTTGCCGTTCCTGTGTATCAAAGGTGGCCACGGTGTCGACGGGTTAGCCTCAACGTCAACGGCATTGGCAACCATGGTGAAGGCGCTCTGGGAAAGTGGGAGGCTAAAAGGCGAAGGGACCAGAGAAAGCGGCGACAGCGGAGGAAAAGGGCAGCATTTTCCTTTTCCTTTGCACTCCTTTGGCTGTTTTCGTGTTGATTGAGATCATGTTACGCAAAGTATAATTGCGTCAAGTTTGTTTTTCTGCCATAACTTCTGTCCAACCGCGCTAGCAGAGCGGCGCTGGAGGGGTGGTCAGGCTGTTTAGGGGGTTCTGAGCGTATCCTTGTGGAAGGGTGGAAGTCGGGGGAGTTATTCAAAGGTGCAGTTGATGAGTGTTCATAACGAGGCGAAATCGCTTCATTGTTATACACGCTGGCAGCGAGTGCTTGTTTGTTTGTTTGTTTCAGTTTCAGCTTCAGCTTGTTTTGTTTGTTAACATGGCGTATGCGCAACGTGCTATTGTCTCATGTTTACATATTCGCCAACTCTGTTCCAATTTATGCATGAAAATGGGTCGTTTTCACGCATTCAACTGCAGGACTATCGCACTATGTTTGCAGGGCAAATACTTTAGTTTCTGATATTTCTGATATTTCAATTAAGTTTCGAGTTGCACTCACTGAAAGCAGAAAGCAGCAACTTTTGTGTTGCTTCCTCCTAAGCGATACATCATACGCTTTAATCACTGGTATCTGCTTCGGGGAGGTTTCTATAGTTCGTTATTAATAGCATCGAAGATATGCAGTCCAATATGCAAATGCCATTAAAAGTGAGCTCTACCAGCTACACCAGCAACAGCGAAAGTGCTTACAAGCTCATTGAGCACTTCAACTGTTAGGATTCTTCTCTCCCTACTCCACACCTGTTTACCTGCTGCAAATAAACGCTTATGACGCAGATCGGATCTTTATTGGTGCCTGAGAACCCGAACAGAAGCATTTCACACTTAAACCCGCTCAACACCCATATGCCCCTCCCCAAACACTCGTGTTGAGTCGCAGACACATGCAACAGTTGTCTTATTTGCCACACGGCCATCCGCCGTTCGGCCACCCACTTCCTCCATCCCGTGCCAAAGGACGTGAAAGCCAACCGTATTTGCCTGGCATACATCCGCTTTGTAGGCACACTGGTTGCAGGTTTTTGTGATAATTTGGATTTGCTGTGAATGGGTTCTCAACTGAAGGAAATTTGAAAATTTTGACATATTTCCAATCATATTTTGAATATGTCTTTGGAGCAATTGGTGATGGGAATTAGTCATGGATGTTTCACTGTATCCCCAATCCGCAATCCGCAATAAGAGCACCCAGAAGGCGTTATGCCACGCTGGGTAAAGGTTGCTGGTAAAAGGGTGCGGATAAGAATAAGGATGTGCAAGGCAGGAGGGCGTTGTCTGCTTGTCAACGCTACGCTACATTAAGGAAGCGAATGAAACGGAAACGAACAGGCGATAAGTGTTGTCTACGTGTCTGCTGCTCCGCCTTCGAGGGGTTATACTTGTGTGGAAGAGTATGTGCTCTGCGCACTTTGTATGTGCGGGGAAATTGAGGAAATTGCCGGCAAGCGTTTGCCCAGGATGTGTCCGTAATGCTTAGCACTCAATGCTCTGCTCCCGGCTCCCGGCTGCCGGCTTGCGCAATGCCCTGGAATGGAAAGGCTTGCTAAATAAGAGTCGTGTGTCTTCATTTGTCCCTGTTGATATTGATGGTCCGATACTTTTGTGTGCGACTCTGCTTGTGTGTTTTTTTTGTGTGTGCACACAATCAACTGGAATTCAATTCAATAACATAACTCAATCATTGCCATACCCACGCCGTTTCCTCTCCCCACCTCGTCCTGGCCGCTGTAAAAATAAATTAAAGTTGAATTCCGCTGGCCAGGCCAACGCTGGCCGGTCCTTCAGACCGGTTGTCAAGCTGTCGCTCCAGTCGTCCGCTATCCTCTACCCGTCCGGCTTCATGTCCACTGTCCGCCCAACTGCTTGTCCGCTGTCCATTGCTTATCAATGAGTCGCCTTCGGTGTCATTATTGTTGCTTCTGTTCTTGCTGCGGCCATCTATTGTGTTTTTATATTTGTTGTCTTTGGCGAACAACAATTCAACTAACAGCGCCAGCAATTATTTATATTATTAAATCCTCTTGAGTGTTTTTCTTCCTTCCTTCCGTTTTCCGTGCTTCGGCGGCTATTGTTGTTTCCGTTTCTAGCTGCCACCACTGTTGTCTTGGCACTTTTTGATATTTGGCCGCCCCTGTTGTCCGTCCGGCTACTGATACTTGTTACCCTTATGTCATTCCATTTTTAAAAACACGCCATCTGACCCATTTCTCCGTGGCTTATGGTTGCTCCACCGAAAAAGATATAGCTGTGTGGTGTGCGGGGAGGGAGTCTTTGATAAATAATAGAAAACTGATACCAATATGTTTCCACTTTTTATTTCGGTCAGCTTTATACACTTTGTCCGAATTAAAGTTACTTCTATCATGCTGCTCCAATCATTAAGTACAACCTTATTGATATTCGTAGCGAACTCTTTCTCGGGAAGAGGGTTCTAAGGAACCAACTCACAAAAGCTTAACGATCGGATGCTTATTGAAAAGCCCGATCAAAAACCATGGAACCGACCATGAAGCCTTGCCTCCGGGATCGAACAATCAACTTTGAAGCGATTCTGACACGCCCCCGATTGCAGGGCTGCCTTCGCTCTAATAAATTCGTTTGTTTTCTGCTTTCAGATTCTTCTACCTGTACCACTTTGCCTTCTATGCGTATCACTACCGCTTCAGTGGCCAGTACAGGACTCTGGCGCTGCTCTCCTCGTACCTCTTCACCCAGGTGAGTAACCATGGCGAGTAATAAATGCGTTATGCAACCCGACTGCGGAGCTGCCACAATGATGGAAGTGAATGCGAGTGCGAATACAACTCCGGTCATGTTTACGCCTGTCAAGTGCATGACAAATTGCCTGGCTCAGCTCGTGGCATTGTTTTCCATTCCGTTCTTGCGTTGTGGCGTCCTGGCGTTGTGGCATTCTGGGCGGCGGCTCACGTGCAACCCGTACGGCTCACGTGCCTGGCGACCATGGCATAACCTCACCCATTTGTATCATGTATCTCTATTTGTCTCTTTTCCATTCCAGCACTCGATGGTGTTCTTCTTCCACCGCTACGAATTGCCAGCCATCATGGCCCAGCACCAGGTCTTCGTCGTCACACGCAACCAGGGAGCGGGGGGAGGAGCAGCGGCCGCCGCAGCAGCAGCTGGAGCTGGAGGAGACGAAGCAGGGGATGCAGCAGGAGCGGCCGGGCCACAACCTGCACCTGAAGCGGCACCAGGGGGGGAAGCACCGGGCCAGCAGGCGTCCATGCAACGTGCCCGCCTCATCGTGACGCGTCTTTTCAGTCAATTGGCTGCGCAGAGGCAGCAGCAGCAACAGCAGCGGCCCCATCCGCAGCAACAGCAAGCCGCACAAAGACAACCAGACGCAGGACATAGTCCAGGACCCACACCTGCTATGGGCATACCCTTGGCCAATCTGAGACGACTGCCCATAGTAGGACAGTGGTTACAGGGCCGCGAGCAATTCGCCACGGTGCGTCGGGTCTTTTTGGGGCAGGGAGAAGGTGGGAACGGACGCCTGATGCAGGTCCGCTTGCAACGCATCAACGCAGTGGACGATATACCCGAGTATATACGCAACCAGATGGCAGCGGCCATGGCTGCGGTCGGAGCCGCCCAAAGGGCTGCGGGAGAAGCAGCATCGGGTAGCCGTACTGATGAACTCTCCAGTGGAGTACATGTTCCTCCACCAACATCACCACCAGCGTCTGGGGAGGGAGGAGAAGGGAACAACACCACATCCCCTGCAGCAGGTAAGCCTTTGGCGACATTCCCTGGCCATAATTGAGTGCACGGACGGCACACTTCATTTCCCTTTCCATTGGGGGCTTAAACTCTTAACTTTTTCGTCAAAACCTGTCGTCCTTAAATAATGGAGATGGAAAAATGTCCAATGGTTTTAGTATTTGTAATAACAATATCTCGGAAACAAATTTTTTTTTTTTTATTTTACAGAGCTTATTTAGTGCGTCCAGACTCCCAATAGTAGATCCGTTCATTTTTTATATTTTTTTCAAGCAAGAGACTTCGTTGCATAGAGGAGTCCTTTTTGGCTGTGTGTGAAATCGTTTGGACAAACGGAAAATCACTTTCCCTGTGTATACGAGTGTTCGAGAGTATCATCCAAACAAGGAATACAAAATAAACAAATAACAAATTCAGATTCAGATTCAATGGCAATAAATGCCAACGAGCGCAGCTTCAGATAGAGAACGAGTCCGAGGAAGGTTCCAAAACATGCCCCCGATTTTTGATTTCGATAATATTCAATGGCCGGGCAACAAAGCTCTGGTTCTGTCTGTCTGTCTGTTTGTCTGGATACAATAATCGTAATATGCATGAAATTATTTCTCAATTCGCTTGAAAGTATTCACTGTAAATGTTTCGCTTGTCATTTCCTGTTTTATTTTCACTTTGCCATCTTGAATTCTCTGCATATTTCAGATGTCGAAACAAATCAGAGAGCAGCAACGGGCATAAATGATGCAGCGAGTGGAATGGCAACGAGAGTAGAAGCAGGAGCGGAAGCAGCTCAAGAAAATCTCGGAAAGCAGGAGCCGGAGCAGAAGCCGGAGATGGGGGCAGGCATGTCCGAGATGCTGGAAAATCTAAATTCCGTTGCGGCGAATATTATAAGTATGTCGGATAAAAGTAGCACTAGTGCTGCTGCTACTGCAGCAACATCGCCTTCTTTGAATAGCACTCGGCAGTCAACAACCCTAATCCACGCCCACTTTGATGTTCAGGCCGTGAACATCAACGAGTCCCAGCCAAAGGAAAGGCAATTAGAAAATAATTTTCTGCAAAAAGCTGTGGCGTCTGCAGCAGCACCAGGTGAAAAGCAAAGCTGCTCACTACAAGCTCACAGCATTATGAATGACCAGGAGCAACAGCATAAAAATAAACCGGACGAGGCCGCGACAGCAGTAGCAACAACATCAGCATCTGCCATGTCAAAACAAACCTCGGTGGCGGGAGGTGGCATTAGAGTGGGAGCAGCAGGAGAAGCAACCAGGCCAATGATGGATGACAGGCCAGAAGTTGATTTTATAGAAGGCGACAGCCCAACGTCAGCAACAAATTGCCAACTCAATGCCGGCACAAACCACAAGGCGCAGAACTAACATCAACAGGAGCAACATCAACAGCTAATGAAAACTTCACAACATACATCAAACCAAGTGACAACAGCAGCAGCGGTCTAAGCTGGCCGTTAGTGTCTGGGTGGCACTGCCTCATCCTCAACCCTGGCACTTAACAAATCTCACACCACCTCCCACCCAAGATGAAAAAACAGACCGCATAACAAGATGTTATACATAAAATCAGCTAGTTCATTTTTAGATAATTTTCCTGGTGTACTTATGTCCGGAAATCAGGCCCTTTCACTGCGCTTCAATCCAGTTTGAGTCTGAGTGCTTGGGTGTGCATAAAATAATATATGGGGGATTGGGTGTACGGTGGGGTATTCGCTTCTTGAACTTTGCGCTTGACCCGCGCATAGGTGATCTGTGTGTACGAGAACATGCAGAAATGAGGGGAAATATTAATAGAGTTTCTCTCGCCCTTTTAATAAGCCAAATACGCGAGAAGCCACAACACATACTCGTACTAACCACTGCTAGTCGCTTTTTAAAAACACTCCCCTTGATTTTGTTTGTTTGTTTTTGTTTTGCCCCTACTTATTGAGAAAAATGCGTGGAAATTTTTAATTAATTTTCGAGCGGCCACGAAGCCCTTAACCGGACGAATACATAGCCTGGAGCTTCACCGGATGCCGTTTCCCTGCTATTTACTTTTTTAACTTTATGAAATGCCGAAGGATTGTCAAATGTAATATATTTTGTTAGCAGTTGGGAGCGAACACCGCAAAACACTGCAAAATACTGTGAATATTCATGATTAAATGTCCTTGGACGAATAACAATGGCTAGCAATATTTGTCATCTAAATGGTTTTTACTTTTATTAATCTAAGCCTACCCGTGTACCATATTCTATTGAGTGACGTCATATTTTTAGGTCTAATTAAATAAGCTATGAAGCTGACAATGGTTTGTATTTCATAACATTAACCACTAATCTAAACTTAGTGGCTACGAACTATTTACTATTGCTAAAAATGTTATTTCTAAATGTGTAAAAAATAAATGCAACATAAACATAAAAATAAACTGACAATAGAATCTGTGTGCTGGGGGTGGTGAAATGTTTTTTTTTTGTGTTTAATGAATCTGAAAATGATTATCATTTGCATAAACGTTTCGGACCGACGTCCCTGAAAACTTAATTTAAATGGAACACACATAAAATTATGCTCTTCGAAAAGTTGAGTTCGGTTGATTTGCATATTCCGCCCCATCGAATAAACTGGCGCAGCGAAGCATCTTCCATCTTCGAGAGGCCTTTTATAGATATTTCTCGATACGAAAAGACGCGGATCATGGATTGAGGAAGACACTATGTGGTGTGGTTACTGTAGCTTTGATAAATCTTATAATTAATACTCGTGGCCCAATTTTCGAAAAATGTGTGGATAGTGACTTTTAGTTAGTTAGTCTAGAGGCTGCTGCTGCTGCTCTGCTATTTCGGCTGGTGGTGGTGGATTGGAGCAAATGCTGCTGTCACGGCCTATTTTTTCCAGTTCGTTGATGCGACCAAACCAAGTAACTAACAATAATAAACAGGCGGATCCAGAGCTGAGTCGACTTCAGACAGGCACCCCAGCAGGCGGAATATTCGCAAGAAGGATGAGGAGGCGGAGACGTATCAGCCTCAAGAGCCGAAGAGCTGAAGAGCCAAAGTTCCGCAGGAGGAGGACCTGGGATCCATACCATCAAGTAACATGCCAATGGAAAAGGGCGGGGTAGGACATACTCATACATACATATTTATTATGTCGCAAGTCCTGTTCCTCGACAGCGTATATGAGCAACGTGAGCTTCCTTTGATTAACGTCTTTATCAATATTTTCTTATTATTTGCTCATTTCTTTATTTCAGCAGCAGAGAGCTTTCAATGAAGCTCTTGTGGGGAGCTCCCCATAAAGAAGCTGGCAACTGACAGCAAAAAAATAAACAAATCATTTGCATCTCATTAATGCAAATCACACGCCCACATACACGATGGGTTCTGGATCCAGGATAGCGCAGCCTGGGTGAGGGTGTATTTTAAAAGGCTTGTCAAGAACAAAACAGCCCCCACCACACCACCTCACTTGAAAGGACCAGCCCCTGCGGCGGAATCCCCAGCAACCCACCGCGGGGATGCTGTTAATCAGAAGTCAAACAAAGTGTTGCCTACTTTCTGGGATGTGATTACAAGCACAACATTTTAATTGGCTCTTTATGTTTGCCCTCGCCAAACATTGCCGTTGGAGAAATAGCAGCTTTATCCAGAAACTACACCCACATATATGCTCAGACATGCAGAGTACACGGTTTGGGCCTGGGGGAAGAGGTAGTCTGGAATGTAATTTAAGTTTTCGAAACACAATTGACAGTTCAAAGCTAAGAATTTGTCGTAGAATTTGTTTTATTTCACATCTGCATTTGGTATTCAAAATTAACATTAATCTTTTGATTGAGGTGGCCAGAAAATAGTTCACAGTTCATTAAAATATTTAATAATTCAAAATTCTTTCGCTTCTCGGATTACGGGAACTTTTTGACTGAATTTCCGTTTCCGCTCCGTTTGATTGCTGAACAAATCTCACTGAACTACGTGTATTCTCAAGCAATAACATTTCGCATATCAGGTTATAGCTACGAGCATACACGTGGCCATTGGAGATTCAACTTTACTTTACTTTAATCCTCTTGGGCCATAAGCAAGCTCTCGCACCTTCGGTAATCGGATGCCAGGATGTTGCGGAACGCGCGAGCTTGGTCACTTTGCGGTGTCCATTTAATTTTCATCTACTCAGCCCGACTGTGGGACTCCGGAGTCGGTAGTACGGAAGCAGGTCCTACGACCCCTTTGCTGCTTTGTGTTACTCGTTTGATGCGCCTAATAATGCCGAGCCGCAGAATTAATTGCACTATAATTCGTAATTAAGTTACCGAGGCTAACATGAAACTATGCGCCGTGAAATGTTGGGGGAAAGGGTTTCTGCTCCGCTAATAAAACCGAAGGTGCTCGGAGTCCAGGACTGGGTCCGCTCAAAGTTTACCGGCAAAGTGCTCCGGCTCCAGAGTGTCCTCTACGGGTACCCCATCCTTTCATAATTGTACATGTAACTACCGTTGTTTCCCCGTAATTAATTAATTACATTACACACAAACTTGCTGTCACCGGTGGCGGGTGGTGGGTGTTGGCTTGTTTGCTGGTTGCTGTTGCAACCACTGGTGGCATCACCCATGCCACCCTTCCATGCTTTTTCCAGGCCACAAACAAGCATCACTTTCCATAAAATTAGTTTGTTTCGCAATCATTCCTGCAGCTCGCTCCTCTCGGCCAATTATTTTGCAGTTCGCTGGTAACTTTCGAACAAAAAATGCAAAATGTAAATAAAATTAAGTTCCTAAAACTTCATGAAAACGCAGTTTGGGTTGCCAGCGTCTGCTGGCAGACAGGTTAAGTTAAGCTAATAAACGTGGACGGATTCCTCTGCTAGCTTATAAACATTATTCACCATTTAAGTCTAATATTACACATTTTTCCCGGCATTAATTGCACGCTAAAAAAATAAGAGAAAAGAACTCAAACGAGGGAAAACGAAAAAATCAACAAATATCAAATTTGTTCTTCTGCCATTGCCGCAGGGCAATTGGTTCTCTGATGTTGCTGCTGTGTCTTCGTGTTGCTCGTTATTGTCCTGTTGTTGCTGCTCCTGATGTTGATGCTGTTGCTGCTGCTCCTGCTCCTGCTCCAGCTCCAGCTCCTGTTCCTGCTCTTGCTGCCCACACACAGACAGACAGAAAATAAATCGCGTATAATACCGCATACCAGAGCAACAGCACGAAGTATTTGCACTGCGTGACAAACAATTTGTGCCAACATTGACAGCGGAGCATCCACTTCCGTTTCGCCTTTGCCAGAACTACTGCAGTGAACTCCTCGTGGATGGACTCCTTATTCCTGCCCCGCTCCCCTGGCTGTATAAATAAAAATATTTTTATTTCGTTTCCATTGCTTTTGCTCCTGTCCGGCAGATTTAATTGAAAGATCATTCGCAGAACTTAATTAGCTACAGTTGGTGGGTCGAAGGGTCGATGGGTCGGTGGGTCGGGGTCATCGGAAAACAACCGAGAGCCACCGCAACCGAGAGCATTACACATTTTTGATTTGTAATCAAATTATGAGCCGGACACGACATTAGAATGCCGCAGCCACGCAATCAGCTATGCAGAATCCATACCCGCGTAATCATGTTCAATGGCAGCAGGATTCAAGGATCTATGGGGGAGGCGGTTGGACACTGACAGCGCATATATCCCGCTGCTAATGTGACACATGATTTCATTCAAATTTTATTTATGCAAACAAAACAACAAAGCTACCGCAACAATAACAGCACTGCCAATTCTCCAATAACAAAAACAAAAAAAGGAATCCTCGGATGAAGGACCAATAGAAAATGTTGCAGAAGTAAACACAAAGTATGCAAAAAGGGAAAGAAAGAACTTTGATTTTGTTTGGTTGGGATCCGGGTCGGACCGTGTACACGCATGTCAAGGGCCTCCAGGACTAGGACTTGGAGTGAATTTTTGATCATTTCTTAAAATATTTACCCGTGTCGATAGTTCCATCCCCTGATTGGCAATGGAGGAATTTGGCCCAAAAGGAGGCAGGAGGAGCAGGAGCCAAAGGATATATGTAGCTCTAAAGCACAGAGAGAAATGCGAATGAAAGCGGGAATCGACATTTTAATGGCAAATTGAAATCACAGCCACAGACACTAAAGGGGATTAAGTTTAAAGCTTTGTCGACTTCTGTCTGGGGGTGTTGTTAATTAAAACTCCATTCACTGCTGCATCAGACCCGCTCCTGTCCGCTTGCACCCACTTATCTTCATCAGCCACAGCAGGTCATGACGGTTTTGATACCCTTGCTGAGCTAAATAGTCTTCGTCAGGTTTTTTGTTCGAGCTGTATTTTTATCCGAAGGGAGTGCAAGTTCCGAGACTCCGAGACTCTGAGTAGTGTCTGATTTTCTTACTAGCTTTTTTTTAACCTTTTTTTGGGGAAATTACAAGGCAGAATAAACAGCGACAGCAACAGCAACAGCAGTGCGGAATAAATGAATAATTTGTTGACACTTTGCACCCACTCAATCAAGAGTTTTTTTCAGTTTGGCTCATTTTTTATTTTGCCATTTCCGACGCAAACAAGTGCAGGCAAATGAACCTGCTCCTGTCTGTTCGGCTCTCGAAGAAGGAGCTGGTCTTTTTTTAATTAGTTGCAACCATAAATAGACCGGGACTGTAGACGTGTTTAAAAAAGGATTCTGCTTATTAGCCGCTCGAGAGGCCAGCTAGAGAGTCGAGCTCTTGGGTGCCGAATGTCCTAGAAGGCGTTGGGTGACAAACCCAGCCCACCCAACAACATTAATACGCTTCGGTACGTAAATATAATTGATGTTTGAAAAAGTCTCAAAGTTACGATAAGTATGTGCTAACGATATAGAGCCGCAGGCGATGTGCTACATACTTTTGTCATAAGTCCGGCAGCTGGAACATTACCCAAGACCAAGGACCTACCCCGAGTGCTCATGTTACGGCCAGCTCCCCCGCCCCAACCCAGCGCCTTGTCCTGCTCGTGCAAGTCAAACATTAATTGGCACTTAAAGGCATTTAATGTTTGACTGGCTGAAAGCCAAGCATATTTTCTTCACTTCACTTTGGTTTTCTTTTTGAAACAATTTTGATGTTTTCACATGTCATTGAAAGTTAAAAAAAAAGTAACTATCGATGACTTTATAGATATTGATACTCGAATATGGGTGTATAAGTATTTATAAGCCATAAACTTTACTGGATACTTACCCGCAGCGGCGTCCGAGTCCGCAGCTACAAGCTCAGCTTACTTACTTTGAAATTTGGGTGGGATTAGGGTATATTAAGTATACGCAGCGTTGTTCGCTCCAAAGGTCATCTCTGCATGGAAATAATTGTCTGGCTGTCACTGGAGGAAGATTGTGAAAAGATTGGAGAGGTGAATACAGCCTTAATTGGGGTGTCATTGATCTGTGGATATAAACACCATATTTAGTTTTTTTTTACTAAAATGATGTGTCTTATTTTGAGTGAAATTCAACCGACAACTAAGCTAAGCATTCATTTCTCTCTGAATTCGCTCCTCGCAATTAAGCCAGATCTATAGTTTACAGAAAAATAAGTTTTTAGAGTTCTGGAAGGATTCCTTCCTCAGGCTCCTCAAGAAAATCGCTGTTACTTGCTCAAATATTTAAATTTCAGGCCATTGAAGATAAGCTCAATTTCGGGATTTGATCCAAGTCCTGACTGCCTGACTGCCTAGCCTATCCCAGGATCCTTCCGCTTCCTTTAGGTCCTATGTGTTTGCGTGTCTGTTCCATAAGCCGAGAGGTAAATTATATCCCCCCTTTTTATTGCCCTGCAGTCAGCATAAAAAGTCAATAACTGGCTGCAATTTTCCTTCGTCTCTAGCTCCAGATCAAGCTCCTGCTCCTGCTCCTGCTGCTTTTCCTCCTCTAGCACCAGCTAGACACTGCTCTCTTCCCGGCTGCATATGAGCTGGCAATAAATTCTGAAACTAGCTGCACCCAATCCGGTTCCTCGCCTCCTGACTCCTCTTCCGCATTTGTTGCCTCGGCTTTCTTGTTTGCCCGGCGGCTGCGCTGCTTGTTTAGCGCAATTAATGAGGCCGACGAGGCTCTGAGCTCGCATGGGTTATCAACAGGTGTTGGGTTTCAATTCCTTGTTTATGGCTTATCTGTCACTAGCTCCACAAACCCACACCCTACACCTCAGCCCCCAACCGACAAATAGCACCGCCACCCCCACCCACACCCACCGCTCTCCTCTGGTTCAGTGTGCGGGTTTTTAATTTAAACCGAAATTAAATTCGCCCATAACCCACGTCAGGGACAAACGACGGAGCTATGACTTTGCTTGGCCCCAAAGGACATTAATTAAAGTTGACGTTTAGGTGTTAGCACTGCCAGCCCAGCCGGCGATATATCACAATGATCAATCACACATACACATACATACAGACACCCATACAGACAGAGACCCCCTGAAGGACCAGAAGTACCTGACAGGATTCGGCTTGTCCGGCGTGGCGTTGTCAGGTGGGGATGAGGCTGCAATTCAATTTGCAGCTTGATTTGTTTGGCTTTTTGGTTCACTCTAGTTTGGTTCGGTCGGGCAGTATCTTTCCCATAAATTCAGCTACCATATGCTGGCCTCGTATCAGCTCTGATACCCTCCGACGGCACCCGTTCCTGCCCATGGCGACCCCCATTTCCGCTTCCTCCCTAGCGAGTAGGTGCGATAAGCACACTGCTAACATTAAATATTTAATAAGATAAAAGCAAGCTAATAACGAGAGTGCGCTATCACTTACCCAGCCATATGGTGGCTTCCATCTCGGTCAATTGGCCTCCATTACCCACTGGCTTAGCCTGGCTCAGGACCCCTCCGGACCGTAGGACAGACACACTAGCACACCACCAACGCGGTCCGGATATCAGAGATCTTCGAGGCTGTCGCCTCTGTAGGCTCTCGATCAAACTTTCTTGTAGCACCACCAGAGTTTTGTTTTGATACCCTTTGTTGAGTTTTGCAGGAGCGGAACCAGAACCGTTGGCAGTCAGACTGTGACTGTTATGAAGTTTGATAATTTATCGGGCAGCAAGTCTAGGTAACGTTGGGGCCGCCGCTGCCGCTGGTGGCGACTCTGTTGCTGCGGCGGCTCCTGGTCCGGGTCCGGGTCCAAGGTGGGGGTGGTTGTGGTTGTGGGTGTCACGGGGCGATGGTATCTATAGCAACTTGGGCGCGGTGACTGTTGGCTAAAAGGGATGAAAATTGATTCAGCCTGTTGAGGCTGCTGCCTCTGCCTCAGCCGCTGTCGCTGCCACTGCCGGTGTCGCTGCCGCTGCCGCAGTCTCTGTTTTGGAGCCCCGCTTCTCTGCTGCTGCCTCTGCCGGCGTCAGGGATGGGATCCACAAAAGCAACCAGTTGCCTGGGCACTTGACCTCCTACTGCAGGGCGAAAAGCAGCGGAACCAGCCGCCTGCATTTGTTGCATGCCACCCACCTGTAACTCACGCTCCACACTCTGGTGCGGCGGCAAAGGATGGGAGTCCGGTGTCCTGGTGTGGATTCCATTCCGCGCTGTTATTGCCGCCATGAGCCAATGGGCGCAGGCGCCATTTTGCGCTGCCAACAAGTGAAGCAACAAGCAGCAAAGTCAGAAGGAAAAGGAACAGCAAAACCAACAGACGGCACCTGGCAGCCAGAAAGAGAGAGCTTTCGCCGTGACAGAGACAGCCTCAGCTGGTAATAATAATACGGAATACGGATAACGGAATACAGAGTATGGCGTACACCGTATTCCCGTTCGGGGCAGCTGGCGGCGTTTTTTATTATTTTTTTGTTGCCAGCTTTTCCTGCTTCTAGGTTCTTTTTCTTTCAAAGTTAGAGTCGGAGCTGGAGCCGAAGCCGAAGCCGGAGCCGGAGCTGGAGCTGGAGCTGGTAGAGCTAGGAGCTTTGGTCACCACTGTCTACTTACTATTATGCTCAATTATACCCTTGGCTAAGGTATTTTCATTTTAAAGATTACGAGAAAGTGTATGACACTTAATCAAGGACCTAGCCATGATCATCGAAAAATCTGGGCATCGATTGGAAGTTTCAATTCTAATACTTTCCAGCAAAAAGCACTCATCCACTCTATATTGATCTTTCAGGGTATATAAGGCAATCCTTAAATTCCTTTTAATTTTTCGCATGTCTTTACTTTTAAAAAGCTACAGAAAACAAAAAGTTCCCGCTGAGGAGGCGGAAGCTGGTGGCATTTAATGTACCTTGCCTTCCTCCTAGCCCGTGCCGCCAGCTCTTCGTATCCTTCGTTCCAGCTTATTTATGGCAAGGAGAAAGCAGGGACGAGACTTTCAGGTGAAGCAAGTAACAAGTATGTCTCATATGTTGGGGTCTCCGCCTTTTACTTAGGCGCTCCAAAGGCAACAATGCTGACAACTACAAGGACCTCTGCAAGGATGCGAAAGATGGAGACAGACGGCGACAGAGTCGATGCTCAAAAGTCAATTGTTTGTGCCTGCTTTGGAGGCGAGTCTGCATAACTTTCCGAAGGACCTCACATATACACACACATTTAGATATCTATATATAAGTATGCCACCATCCTCTCGTCTATCCTCCGGCCAGAAGCGGCAGCAAGAATGAGTTTAGTTTGCGGCGTGGAGTGGGGTCCTTTCGAAACTTGTTGCTGCCAAAGTTATCGAAGTTTGCGAAGCGACTTTAATTTGCCACAACTTGTGGCTGCAAGTCGAAAGTTGGGGCGGGCGGGTGTTGCAAGCTGCAGATCTGTGAAGTGAAGTGGCACAAGAAATTGCGGCGAAAGCAATTAGCTGGATGCCGGAGCGGTGAAAATGTGAAAAGTTGTGAAGAGCTAATTACCATTGATCGATTAACCTTTGTCGATCTCTACAAGCTGCAGACATTCGTTGGAGTCGAGGAGAGTTTTTTTAGTGGCATTCGGGCATCTTTTTTTATCGTATAATCGTCAAAAGCATAACCAAAATGAAGTGAGAATAGACCGGATCCGTCTCGTAATTCGTCTTTAATATTATTAAAGATTTCGAGTCTTCGAGTTCCGCACAATTAGATGAATACCTACACTGGTTCTGTCCCGCAGCCTTGTTTACTTGGCCCATTCCAATCCTTATTCAGTAATTAAGGATAATTATTGACGATACGACAGCAATGCGCCAGAAGGGAGGGACTCAACGAAGATATTATTTTTCAGCATAATACTCCGAGATCAAAGTGCTTCGTTCACTGCGTATACGAGCAGATGGGAGTTATTTCGAAAAACAAGATCATCCGTTAAGGATCCAAATATTGTCACACAGAATTGACTTTCACCCGTTCTTCTCCATGTCAAGAATAAATATAATGCGAAACTTATTCCTGTTGAGCTCGCCAACTTATTTTCTTGCATCAAAGGCAGGATCACAGCGCCAGAACCGCAAGACATTCATCCAACAAGTATGCTATATCGAAAGGGAATAGCGGGTCCAGTATCGGGTAAGCTTAGGCGATCTGCTAAACTGCAGTACAATATTCTCTTTAAAGAGTTTCGGGCTAGACGATTTTGGCACATTCATAATCTTCAGCCCAATCATAAATCAAATCGTTGGCCAGAACCTCTGAAAAAATTAATAAACTTGTTAAGTTGCTGAGGGAAAACGCAGACAAAACCAGAAAGCGAACACAACAATCGGACTGCCGCACACACAGTCCGTGTGGCTGTGTGTTTGGCCTACTTTTTGTGTGACGCCAGAACCACCCCACTTCAACACAACCCCCTGGGCAAGCAGCTTGTTTATGACGCGATTCGCAGGCCAGAGGGGATTCCCCTGGCAGCCCCTGACAGCCCCTGACAGCCCCTGTCTGGCATTAAACACATTTACACGCCCATCTGGCAACAGCTGCTTCTTTCTGGCCCTCGTAAGCTGTTGCTTTGATATGCAAGAACATTGGAAAAAATTTGGAACCTTTTCGACAATACACAACATAAATATGCATTATTTAATTGCCTAGAAGTGCACACTTTGATTGTTAAAAATGGCATTAACCATATTCCAAATGATGTACAAAAAGAAGTTCGCATTGGGGGAGCAAAATGTCAATTCATTGGACTTTCCCCAGGTGTACAAAACTAGTGGGCGTGCCCTGGGTATCTTCTGATATGCAGATGTTGTTGAATCCGAATCTGGAGCCTGGTGACTCCTGTCTAGCTGGGTGCATTCCGTTTCGTTAGCTACCATTTGCATATTTTTACGGCCGCCGTGATTCGATTGCGATTGCAGCAACCAAACCGTTTTAACGGCAATGGAAAACCAGACTGGCTAGAAAAAATAACAGGGAAATGACAGAAAAAAATGGCAACAAAAAGGCAAAATGGCATCGAAGGGCACAATAAGTATATAACAATGACATGAAAGCCAAAGCGAGCACGGATCCCAGTTCCTGCCGGAGTCGAAGCTGCACTTTGTGTGCCCCATTGTGATGTTGCCGCCGCCACAACGGACGCATAACACGAGGAAGGAAATTGTAAATGAAACGCACTTGAAATGCTGCAGGACTAGGAAAAGTCAAGGAGCGGGGAGTCAGGAGCAGAGTTGTAGTTGGACCCGAAGCCGGAGCTGGTACCACTGGGCGTATACGCAACACCGGGAAGCAGCTACAGCCAATTCTCCCCTCGCCCTCCCCTTAGATTGAGTTACAGTTTGTGTCCGGGCCAAAGGCGCTTGTGGGTTGCCACATATGGAGCAGGCTTTAAGTGCAATTGTATATCCTTGCCACTCGGTTTCTGCGGTATGCGTGTGCGCGACATAAATAATACAAGGGCGAGAGCCGAGCTCTAAGTCCTGGTCCTTGGGAATGGGTGTATGTATGTGTCAGTGCGGCGACATCTAAGCACACCCACATACACACCGCCTCACACTCAAACACACATACGGTGTGTGGGGCTGTGGGCTCGACTACCCTTTCGTGTAATTATTCATGTAATTGTCATCCGAACTTCATAAGATTTCATTTAATGGCCCATATACCAAATATAAATTGGCTTTCTTGATTTATTCCATAGTCAAACCAGACACCACATTTTTTGTGGCAACATCTGTCTGTGTCCTGCGAGGGTGACTGCCAACCTCTTTCCCTCCCATCCGGTGGCTCCATTTTGCATGACAGAGGATCTTTCCAAAAGAGCTCACACCACAAATCGAGTTACGTATGCAAATCGCTTTGCGCTTTTGGTTTGCCCACACTTTTCCATTTCCATTTCCACGCCATTTTCCTTTTGGCCAAACCGAAGCTGGCCAAGTGTGAGCCAGTACCCTGCAATTGGGCACTGCAACAATTATATTATACACATTCTCCGTTTGATCGGAACAGTTGGTTGAATGCAATTACTTTCGTTGTGAGCCGTTGTGTTTTAGCGCTAACAGCGTTAGCATTTAAAGGCGGAGTCATCAACCATTAGCCATTTAGTTAGAAATAAGAGGAGAGATCATCTAGACCAAGGCCAGAAATTGTGGCTGGTAATGGTGAAAGCTCACAAAAAGCCATTGCAATATGAAATGAAGCTTGTGTTATTTTCCCCATTTTCCACATCCCATTATTTCATGAATAAAGTCACATCACTCATCCCTCCTTTCACTGGAAGTCCTTTATAAAGAGGATAGACCGCATGCTGTCAAAGAGCAATAATCTCAATTGTCCACAACATTGTATAATGATCTCCATAGCTCCTTGCCCTTTATATTTTTACCCCATTTATTCATTCAACCCTCTGATTCGAAAAGGGCGTTGGCAATAAAAGGCTGTGGCTGGTTTCGCCTTTAATGTATATTTAAATGGAAAATTCTCAAATTGTTGTACAATTATAGCCCGATTACAAAAACTGGAAAAAACAGAGCATAGTTTAAGATTTACATCTTAAATGATTTGTAGATCGATTCTCTATTAATCTGCATCAAAATCTGACACCAAATTATTTTTTGAAATATTTGTCACATTTTCTGGAGCATCCCCTTCGAAAATCATAAAACTGTTTTGAAAGCACAATTTCTCCACATTGATAGCTATATCTCAGCCAAAATACATCCGATTCTTTAGCGGAATATCTTAAATGATTCGTAGATCGATTCTCTATTAATCTGTATCAAAATCTGACACCTAATTTTTTTTGAAATTTTTGTCACATTTTCTGGAGCATCCCCCTCGAAAATTATAAAAATGCTTTTAAAGCGCAATTTCTTCACATTGATGGCTATATCTCAGCCAAAATACACCCGATTCTTTAGCGGAATACCTTAAATGATTCGCAAATCGATTCTCTATTAATCTGTATCAAAATCTGACACCTAATTTTTTTTTTAAATTTTTGTCACATTTTCTGGAGCATCCCCCTCGAAAAACATAAAAATGCTTTGAAAGCACAATTTCTTCACATTGATGGCTATATCTCAGCCAAAATACATCCGATTTTTTAGCAGAATACCTTAAATGATTCGTAGATCGATTCCTTACCAATTTGCAGCAAAATCTGATAACAAACTATTTTTTGAATTTTTTGTCACATTTTCTGGAGCATCCCCCTTGCAAATCATAAAAATGCTTTGAAAGCACAAATGGCCCACAGCGATGGCTATATCTCAGCCAAAATACATCCGATTCTAAATCGGAATATTTTAAATGATTTGTAGATCGATTCTCTATGAAACTGCATCAAAATCTGAGACCAGAAGGTTTTTTGAATTTTTTGTAATATTTTCTAGAGCATCCCCTTTCGAAAAAAATGCGAATCATGAAAATGCTTTGAAAGCACAATATGGCCACATCGATGGCTATATCTCAGCCAAAATACATTCGATTCTTTAGCGGAATATTTTAAATGATTCGTAGATCGATTCTCTATGAAACTGCATCAAAATCTGAGACCAGAAGGTTTTTTGAATTTTTTGTAATATTTTCTAGAGCATCCCCTTTCGAAAAAAATGCGAATCATGAAAATGCTTTGAAAGCACAATATAGCCACATCGATGGCTATATCTCAGCCAAAATACATTCGATTCTTTAGCGGAATATTTTAAATGATTGGTAAATCGATTCTCTATGAAACTGCATCAAAATCTGAGACCAGAAGGTTTTTTGAATTTTTTGTAATATTTTCTAGAGCATCCCCTTTCGAAAAAAATGCGAATCATGAAAATGCTTTGAAAGCACTAATGGCCCACAGCGATGGCTATATCTCAGCCAAATTACATCCGATTCTAAAGCGGAATATTTTAAACGATTCGTAGATCGATTCTCTATGAAACTGCATCAAAATCTGAGACCAGAAGGTTTTTTGAATTTTTGTAATATTTTCTAGAGCATCCCCTTTCGAAAAAAATGCGAATCATGAAAATGCTTTGGAAGCACAATATGGCCACATTGATGGCTATATCTCAGCCAAAATACACCCGATTCTTTAGCGGAATATCTTAAAAGTTTCGTAAATCGATTCTCTATTAACCTGTATCAAAATCTGACACCTAATTTTTTTTAGTTTTTTTTGTCACTTTTTCTGGAGCATCCCCCTCGAAAATCATAAAAATGCTTTGAAAGCACAATTTCTCCACATTGATAGCTATATCTCAGCCAAAATACATTCGATTCTTTAGCGGAATATCCTAAATGATTCGTATATAGATTCTCTATTAATCTGTATCAAAATCTGACACCAAATAATTTGTTGTATTTTTTGTCACATTTTCTGGAGCATCCCCCTCGAAAATCATAAAAATGCTTTGGAAGCACAATATGGCCTATATCATATACGCATATATTTAAACAGTTCAACATAATTCAAAACGGTGGGTAACTAAAAACGATTCGACATTTTAGAATACCCTGCTGATCTGACAAGGGTCGCGCCACTTGGCATGGGACTGTGGCGCTGTACAAGCCATATCCATCCATATGGTGAATCCAGTTTCCATCGCTGCTACTGCTGTTGGATTCTGTCTATTTTTTAATGCGGCTACAAATAAAAACAAAACTGCCAAGCCACCCCAAACGACACTTGCTAGGACTCACCCTCTTCCCGCTTTAGCTTTGACCCTAGAGTTGACTCCCCACGGACCAACATCGCCGCCATGCAGGAACGGGGCGGGGGATTAGTTGATGAGCTGGCGCCGACGACGACGATGACGATGACGGCGACGACGGTTCGGGACAGGAACATGTCAGCCACACAAGCAGCCGCCAATTCGCCTATTGGCGCACAGTGGGTCACTTGGAGGTAAGCAAGAACACGAGCGGGACTATGAATGGGAGTTGTAGTAGGACTTGGCTTTTGAGCTGGAGCTGCCACATTGAGCGGTATGCTACACTGAAAAAAGGCCTGTAAACAAAACCAATAAGTGCCTCGTATTCAAAAGACATAAGGTCATTCAACAGACCCTAAATTCGCATAATTTCGCTGAGTTTTTTAGCGTATTGATTATCTGCATCGTACGTAACATTTTCTCCATGTGTTAAGCCGTCAGCTATCGCTGGAAATCTGTGAAGTCAGCCACAATTTTTGGCGCCAGTCTGCTTCCCTGCCAGCTGTGCGTGCGGATGCGTGAACGACAAGTCTATGTGGCCGAGGACTCGGCGGACTCTAGACTCCAGACTCCAGGACATGCTTGGCGAAGGGGTGGCGAGTGTGAAAATCATTTCGCCATGCTTTATTTTAATTTGCTTGCCTTAAACGTATTCAAAGCGCGTGCGGCATGCGGCAAGCTTCAGCTCTAGTTTTAATTTACTTATTGTTGCTGCTTCAATGGCTAACCTGAAACCAGGAACGTGAAACCCTGAAGTCTTCGACTCCATCCAGACTGGACTCAGAGACTGGACTATTCCATATGCCATATGCGGTAAGGTGGTCCCTGGTCCTTGGTCCCTGGGTTTCTCCAACTTTATTAAATCCAAGTTGATCGAGCTTCCTTTGGGGCTTTGCGCTGCCTGAGTTTTCGATTTGAAATGAGGTCACAGGCGAGAGCCATATGGGAATTGTTTTCCTGTTTTATTGCTTTTCCTGTAGCCTTTGAAGGCCTGAAAACGGGTAACGGGGAACGTGGGAAAAGGCAATGGCAAATGCCAAGTGGCGGGAGTCAAGAAGCAGCTCCTTGGAGTAGGCAACACTTTTTGACGCGTTTTGGATTTCAGCCCGACAGTAATCTGAATACGCGCAGGATACGCATTATTGATGCGTTACCAGGCCACGCAACTATGAGGGAGGACTTCTTACTCACTACCCCTCCTAAGGACTCCCGCAACAAGAATCTTCCATTAGCCGCAACAGATTGACTTTTCAGAATCCCGGGATTAGTGGCTATGCTCCCTGGCTGGCTAATGATATACTCTTGCTCTAAAGTAAAATTATAAAGTGCGCAACAGAGCCACTACAATTAATTTCGGGTAGCATTGCGCGATGGCACGCTATCCTCCGCATCCTTCGACCTTCTCTAGTTGATTTTTAAGCCAGCTTAAGTCGCGCTGAGCATGCTGCAAGTGCTAGGAACGAAGGTCGTTGGGGGGGAGCGTCCTGTTCGAGGACGTTGTTACCTAGCAGCTTGCACAGCATTTGCAAATTAACTTAGATTCCACACTCAAGATCCGCGACTAGAGATGTCTAACTTGAGATTGGCATGAGCCTCAGATTGCAGGGAAGGGTAGGGAGACGGAAGGGAGATCATGATGAGGGGCCATGAGAACGCTGGAGCGGCAGAAAGCCAAACAATTAGCCGAAGTGGCTTAGCAGCGGGCGCCTGATTGAAATTAAGTGCAATTCGAACGGCGACACGAACTGGGAGCAATAAAAGCAATTTACCTAAAGCCCCCAATAGAGTGTCCAGAGAATATCCGGAATACGAGTCCCGTTCCCGTATTGTGTCCGCCTTTGTGACCCATCCCTAGCCCTGGAATCCTTCAATTGCACGGTTCTTTTGAACTGGCTTCCTGCGTGTCACCATACGTGTGCCTCAACGACTTCACTTGGAAAAAAATTCAAAGCCGGAGAGCTGCAATACTTTTATCCTCGGATTTTTAAGAAGGTCCTCAGGGATTCAGCACACGAATATTTTAAAGAATCACCCACACAGATAAGAAGTTTATTAGCAAAGATGCATCCCTTCTCTCAGTGTGTGTTTGCCCCCAAGTGATAAAGAAGGACGAGGGCTTGCGGGGGGCTTGTTTGTCTGAAACCGGCATTAGCGCAGCAGGTTGCCAATGCCGGCTATTGTTCCCTTCTGCGTTCTCCTCTCGATTTTATATTGCCATTATTTTTTTGATGCCTTCGCCTTTGTCCTGTGCCAACATAATTGATTTGTGCCCTGCCCGGACTCCGCAGTCGCCTGTTCAGGAAACCTAAATATATCCACTGAAATGTACATTCGCATGTTGACACTTACAAATCATCTGGTTTGCTTTAACATTACAAGCATTTTAGTCGATTCGTTTCCTTATACGAGTATGTGTTCCGGGATTTGTCACCTTTTGAGCTTTTGGCCTGGGTTTGTTCTGCGATTAATCTCAATTTGCCCACTGCCACATCTCTGTGCTAAGGTTCTCAGGTTGGATGTTTCGGAGCTCTATGTGTGAAACATGTGTGTTGATTTTACTTCCAAAAAGTGAAAACTGGACCGGACCACGAGTTGGCGATTGGGAAATCCTTTTTATCCTCTCTCATCAGGCATTGGTACTAAAACAAAGGGCGTGGTCCTGGCCAACGACGCCCATTGTAGCCATATGACAAAAGAATGTCAGTTCTTTTCAGACTACCTTGATCATATTTGGACTACGCAACTATAGGAATATCCCACGTACATGTATAGTCTAGTGTGACTTTCGTTTCAATGAAAGGGATTCCATCTTTTGTGCCGTTTTGCAGCTAAATACTCAGGCTTATTATTTTCGTAACAAACATCTCATCTATGTAAGAGTATAAGTTAATTATACGCTTTGTTGTTGATTTTTGCCTATGTGGTAACTTAAAACGGCCCAAAATGATTATAGCCACTGTCACAACTCGGACCAAAGGCAACGGAGGCGATAATGAGCGTTATGGCAACCGAAAGAAAAACAGGAAAGGACACCAAAGGACAGCAGCTGCTCGGGAAGTGATAAAAACCCCAGCCCCCAGGTCCACCCGATTGCTGAGAATTATATCTAATGAAACCGATTCGACGCAAGTTCCATTTCTTGCGTGTACAGGTATATATAATACATAGAAGAAAGATTAAATAAAATAGTTATTTCATTGTAATTTTGTGAAAGGGCCTAAAACGCCTAGACGTCTAGGACATCATCCACAAACTACTACTACTCTCATAAAATCAGTTATTTAACATTTTGCAATTATTGTTAAAAATAATTAAGTAATTAAGAGGAGCTCCCAACCACACCCACACCAACACCCTTTGACCCATAAGCCCCAGAAACATAATGCAGAATATACAACTAATCTAGTTATGCAGCTGGCATTATTTTTAAGCGCGACTATTGTTGTTTTGGCGGTTTGACTTTTTAATTACAGCTCATATAAGCGTATTATGTTTTACATTTCCAAAACCAGAGTTCGCGTTCCTCCTTTCCGACTCAAATGTTTTAGGGCAGGCAAAGTTTTAAAACCAAACAGTCGCCGTACAGCAAAAGTTTTTGTTTTTCCACTGGGCCCTGGGGCTGGGCGAGGAGATGAGAGCCACGAGTGGCGAGTGGCCTGGGGGCGGCATTACGACCATATAGGTATGACACCCTCAGATTGTACCCACGTGGAGGGGAGAAGCTCTGGGGGGCTGGGGCTGGCAGCTGAGGGCTGAGGGATAAGGGCTGGGGAGCGGATGTTGCTATTTACGTTTCCTAGGAAAGTAATAAAAGCGTACCATCGAAACGAAACAAGCAAGAAATGTCATTCCAAGCCCGGCTAGAAAGCCAATCCAAACAATACAATTTGTTACCAATTAAATGACTGCATTACATAATAATAACAACCGTAGCAGCAGCAACAATGGCTGCCGTCATTCCGCCATGTGTCCTTACACAAGTAAATATAAAAAAATAAAAGCTATAGGAATAATCTAATAATAATTTGGATAATGAAGCAAACCAACAATAGATTTGAACAAACAAATTAACAGTTGAAAGTTTAAGGCAACAATAAAGTTTGAAATAAATACAAAGAGTTATGCATAAAAGTTTAATTGTTGAAATATTCACACCCATTGCAGTTTACACTTTTAACACAATCATTAACGCATTAATTTCCGGAGTTTATTCCATTTGCAGCACATTTTCTCTCTCTGTAGGCACACAATCACATACATGACAGACAATATGCCGCGGCGTGAAAGAAGCCAAGCAAATATGTGCGCTCGTATGTGTGATTGTTGTGTGCCAGCATCCGGCAGCCATCGTTGCCAAAGTAACAGGAATCAATAGCTTCGTCCTGGAGGGGTGGGCAGGGGCAGGAAACGGGCTGGCGACAGGGAGACTTGGAGGATGTCTTTATTAGGCGGCAAGAGCAACAAGAAAAACAAATTTGTATTACTTCATTAAGGCAATGCTTTTGATTCGACTTTTTTCTCCATATTCCCCCCCATTTCCCGAGTGCTTTGATTCCATAATTTGTTAAGGAATTTCCATAAATTGAATTTTTACTCAAATTATATCCCTAATGGAAGCCTGGAAGCCTGGAATCCTGGAAGCAAGGAAGCCGCCAAGGACCAATTAAAAATCAATGAAATCAAAAGTTTTTTATCAAAATATATATAAATGTTTATTAGATCCGTACATGAATATATCCATTTCAGATATACTTTAATCAATTATTGATTAGTTATTTCCAATAATTATTATAATTATCGTATGTGTTGGTGTGTTTGTGGAGGGTACAACTCGCTCAATTTAAGCCAAACAAATGGCCAATAGATTGCATTTACAGTAATCGATAGCCGCATCATTTCAATGTATTTCAATGTACACTAGGTTGCCGCCTTATTTGCTGAATACATTAATTAATTGTGCAATTTACAACAATTGGATCTCGTAGGCAGAGTTATTTTATTTGATTTTATATATTCATTTCATTTCAATTTGTATAGTATTTGTATTTGTATTGAGTTAGTGCAATTATAATTTATTGTTTACCTGCATCTTTGCTTTATCAAATAATAGGAAATGGAAAATAAAACAAAAATGTCTATCTTTGGCATTTTTTATTCAAAATAAACTGATACCGTTATTGTTGGTTTTTTATTGATTGCAGTTGGTTGCAGTTTCCTGCTCTCCTGCTTACAAACTGTAAATAATTCAGGGCACGAGCTTAATGCAAATACATAAATTAGTTAATTATACTTAGTTTAATAGGTAATTTACGTAGCACAAAATGTGTGCAATGTATTTCAATATCTCTGCATGCATTATTGCTGAACATCCTACATTTATTCAAGTGTATAAAATCATTCTTGATCTTAACTGACTAAATATTTTAGTTCAACTTCAAGGGAGGGACTCGGGGTATGTCGTAAGTACTGCCCAAACTAGCAGCTGAATATATTAACTAATACAGAAAGTGCGAGTTGTGTAAAAACTTTAAAAACTAAGTTCTACTTTAAGTAATCAATTTCGTATAATTAAGTTTTTGTGAGTGGCGGATATGGTCTGTTATGGTTGGTTATGTCTGTTTTTTGGTGAGTGGGAAGCACTTGTAGGTAACTAGGAAATCGTTTGCATAACACCTTAATGTCGTATCTGTTGGCAGCTCTATTGCAAGTTTCAGAATGTATCTTAAGAATTAAACATAAAGAAGCTCCTGATTTGCCCTTATCCTTGCCCAGAAATATAAGCCAAATTACGATGGACTTCCAGCAAGTCTGGAACTTGCCTTGGTTGTTCCCTCTTATACTTTAATCGAGAATCAACTAAAGTGCGTCTTTAAAAAAATACTTGGAAACATTGCCGAGTCTCGTAACTTTGTAAAGATAAGGAACATAAGAACATAAGGGAAAAGGGACATGGACATGCCTTATTTACTTTAGCTTAACTAATAAAAAGAGTTATTTTTTAAATGCTATACTTCATCGGCTTGTGTGTGTGCTCGTTTCTTTTTCAAGCTTTCATGCTTGGCCTAGTCAATACAAATTTTGTGTTCTCGTCTTAAAAGTGTTTTCGTGTTCATTGTATTCATATAAAATAGAATACGTACAAAATGAATAATATGCAATTATGTAGGTTTATGTTAGTCGAGCTCTATAGTTTAAAGGTGACTTTTTGTTTTAAGTTAATTGATTGTTTCTCGTACAAAAAATTCCTCAAAAAAAAACTCCCCTAACTTGCCTAGAAACACTTTTCGGCTGGACTGGCTTAACCCACTCGAAAGAAACCAATTTGCACTTGAATATATACAAGAGGTTTGGCTTAGTTTCATACAACGTGGGCCTAAATTGGTTAAATACATATATGTATGTTTGTATATATATATAGATTGTGTGGTTAATACGATGCGATTGTTATTATTGTTACTTTTGCTGCACTTGACACTGACTTATGGTGACACATATGGCGGAGGCTTGCGATAAGAGGGTGTAGCAGGGGATTTCCCTCGTACCTCCCGTCCGCCCACAACAACAGCTGGCGGTGGCACATACTCATCTACATCGTTGTCACCTGAATAAGATTATTGAAATGGTTACTTTCCAAATACACCTTAGATATTAGTGGATATTATCGACAGGACATACCATTCATATTCGACGTATTGTAGGATGGTGGCAGTAGAGGAGGCTTCTCGTCTTTAAGTATAACAGGACTTTTGTTGCCAATCTCGGGTTTTTCCTCGTACTCATCCTGGAAGATGACGGGAATACCCTTGGTTCGGAAGGATTTGCGTTCCTCGTCGTCACCTAAAAAGTAAATGAATAAACTCATGATTTGGCCTCAAGATTCATCAAAACTCAATAGCCTACCCAGCTCCATTTTTCCGCTCTTGTGTCGACGCCTGTGAAGGCAGCAGGCCACAAGCGATGCCAAAACAATCATTACCACAACAATAACGGCAGGAAGCACAATGTTGGCCAAATACTCATCACTGAAAGTGGATTTCTGGCTAGGCTCATTGGGCCTTGGATTGTAATCGGGTTGAATGTCTGGAATTTCGGCATCTACAAAAGAAAATACAATTATTTTCCAGCCTTTTTTATAATGTAAACTGTAAGCCCTTACGATGGCAGCTGCCAATAGGTACCACCGAAAAGTTGGTTAGATTTAACTCCGGGCCCAAGGCTCTCTTCACCGAATCCTTTAGGCTGAGATCACTGTTCAGGTAAACACTCCTTGTGGCGGCAAGCTCTTTTTCCGAACAGCGATTATGCATTTTGTGCAGTGTTGTATTATAAAAGTTCACAATCGTGCCATCGGAGTCATGATGCGTGGTTATGGAACGGATCTGGACCTGGCTGGTGGTGGGGTCTCCGTGCAATTTGGTTATACGCTCCACAAACTTTCGCTGCAGCTCGGCGTTAAAATTCTCGTGTCTTATAGCCAAATATGCCTTGAAGAATGCTCCAAACTCTCTTTTGGGAGCATGGCTAACCACAACGACCAGGGCATCATGGGCAACTAAGCCACCACTATCCTCGGCAACCAACAGGTATTCCTCGGAGCCTATATCACCGCTTTTAGGAATACCAAAAAATTCTTCGTTCTTGGAATCAAATTGTAGCCAGTGGCGTGTACTCAGCTCCTTGTGGTCCTTGGTTTTTAGAGTGAGAGTCAACTGTTGGTCGTTGGCATCATAGAAAGTATCTGTCGGCACTTTGTATACCAACAACTGACCCACACTGGCGTTTACCCGATCCACTTGGTTCCGCGGCATGGGTGGCACATTTTTGGCTATGTGCTGAGTGGGCTTCACGCGTGTCAGTTCTTTCTGGCATGAACCAATCAGTTGTCCTGTTATGGATCTAATGGCCATAAGAGGCTGAACTAAATCACTCAGACGCTGGGCATCCAGCCGGCTTACAATATCATTCAGTTCCTTTTCAGGACACTCATTTGTTGGCAAAGTTTCATTGAAATACACCAAAGTAGCAGCGTAAGGATCCTGTGCCGTTTGCCGAATTTCCCTCACCACCAAAGCTAAACTGTTCGCATCGTCCAAAGTCCTAGTCACTGCATTAATCAGCTTCAATTGCCAATCGATGTTGTGCATGTGCTTTTCGTTGAGTCGCACAGAAATACTAACTTCATGGTTAATGGTCCGTACAGCGCGATGTTGCTGGACGGAGATTTCCACGGTTTCTGTGACGCTGGCATTGCCAGAGTCGGTCGCTGAAAGTCGATATTGCCATCGAGACACGGTGTCATCCAGGGGGCTAGAAACGATGAATCCGATCAATCTCAGCTCTAATAAAGTTAAGAAGTTATAGCGTTTAGATAAACTTACAGTCCGTAGAGTTCCCTTTTTTCGGCATTAAAATGCAACCAAGAGGTTGGCTTTAGCTCATGACCATCTTTATCCGTGAGTTCCAGCCTCAGGTTGCCCTGGTCTTCAGCATCCGAAAACGTATCCAGGGGCACAATGAACATAAAAGCCTTACCCGATGTCACTGCGAATTTCTGTAGGCGTGTTTTGATAATCGGAGCACTGTTCTCCTCTGGTGGCGGCTCAACATAATCCGTGGAGGCGAAGGAACTGCTGGACTCCTGTGAAGCGGTCGTAGTAGTAGTGGCAGAGGCCATTGTCGGAGTCGACAGCTGTAAAGAGAATCAGAAATCAGTATTACGCTGCTAGGTAACTTAAGTTGCGTCACCTCATTATGGGTTAAAATGCTGCCACTGCTGCTGTTGAGGCTGTCATCGGATTCTCCTGACTGGGAATTATAAGGAAATCATTAACAGTGAGATTGCTAGTAAGCGACAGATAAATGGCTAAGTGTCATGCTGCAGAAGTAGGCATCATCGGCAAACTAGGCAGGCAGAGTGAGGGTTAGCGTGTTAGTGTTAGTTTAACAGATACTGGAGAACAAAAATAGATACGAGCGGACATGCAATTACCAAGGACCTCATGCAGGAGTTCTGATTTTAATTGTCGCTAATGGCCTTCCTTTTCATGCTAAGTGCATTTGACTGGAAGCAATTTTCCCTAATTGGATTCGGGATAATCGGTGGTGAGACAACGAGGAAAGTACACAGAATAGGGGGTATTTCTTGGTGCAAATCTATAGCTTAACATATGTATAAGTTGCGATTGCGATTGCGAAATTTCACCTTAGAGCTAACAGTGCGGTGCGTTGTGGAGTCTATATGAAAATCGCTTTCGCTTTCGCTTGAGGTTGCTGCAGTTGCAATTGAAGTTGGTGTTTCGGCTGCTGTTGTTCCTGCTGCGCTTGAAGTTGGTGCTGTTGTTGCTGAGGTGCTTTCAATTTCGTCGAGGGGCAGCAGAGTGCTCAGCTCAAATTCATTATGCACAGTGTTTGGCTGCTTAATGGTGTTTAATTTTTTTAGATAAAATTAAATGCTGTTCTTTTTCTTATCAAAAAAGTAGAGGTCAAAACTCTTGGTCTCTGGACAACTATTATTTCGACTAATAAATCTACATTTTTGCCTCCAAAGGGTATAACGAAATATAAAAAAAAAAACCTCTTTCGTCTCATAGCTATCCACCAAAATCGAATGTAAGGTTCTTCAAAAATCCAATAAATATACAGCTATTTCAAATAAAAATTACTCTTTTATACACTTACAATGTTGCTAGTTGCTATCTAAGTTACAGTTTTTGGCAGTTTTTATGGCAGGAAGATAAATGTGTTCCTGTTCCCATTTTATAAGTTACTACTATTATAGTTACACAGCACGAAAAAGGCAGTAAAGCACAATATATGTCAGTATATACATGGAGACAAACTAACTTCCTACACTAAAAGCCAATGGGTGGCGAGTGGGGGAGTGATTGAAGTAAATGTTTAATATGTGACAACGACAGACGAGACACACACGGAAACAAAGAGAGGGGACAGGAGACAGGAGACAGGAGACAAGAGGCAAGAGACATGGGCGCTTGCACATACCAACACGGAGGCGACACTTTACCTTTGGCGACTCTGACAATGTTGATGTTGCTGTTGTAGTTGAGATTGTTGCTGTTGTGCTTGTTAATGTTGTGGTAGTTGTAGTTTTTAAGGATGCTTGAGTGGCCTGTGAAGATGGAGACAGAAATGCGGGGTTTGCCGGGAGTTGGGATGCTGTGGAGGTGGTTGGGGCATTGGCTCCTAGCTCGGTGGGCGTAGGAGTGGGAGTAGTTACAGACGCTTGTGTGGATCGAGGGGGAGGTTCCGAAATCGGTGCCTCTTCGCCCGACGGTTGCATCAGGGCGGATGAGGGCGACGAGGACGCAGCCGCCATCCAGGAGGTGACATCGTAGGGAGAGTATGGCTTGCGGGTTTCGCTCGAGAGTGATGGAGAGGGCGTGCTAGTCCCGATCTCTATATCCCGATCGATAACTGCCTGATCCACTTGATTCTCCTCCTTAAATACGACAGGCTTCATAGTTTCCGTAACCATGGTTTCTGCCTTGCTGGTGCTGGTCGCAGTCTCCCCTGGGATTAGTCGCTGGAGCTCCTCATCCTCCTCCACTTCAGCATCGGCACCCAAAATAGGCACCTCCTTGATGTTCTTCGTATTCTCAATGGTCTTGCTAATCACAGACTCCAGCTTAGACACACTCTCTTGGATCTCCTCCTCGGATGTGGCCGACGCGACCGAAACGGCAACGGAATCGGAATCGGGAACCTCCGACTGGGTTAGTCACAATGGATGGTGATTGATGGTGGGTTAGTTTTGTCGATTTTAACATTTTACCACAACGAGAGATCAATCGATTTACACACAGGGGTAGTATGAGTGGGATGGAGAAGAAAGATAGCAAAAAGAGAAGAGAAAAACAAAATACCGTTTTCTTGATTAAAGTTTTTTTTTTGCAGTGTGTCAATATGTGGATGGGTGTCTTGTTTTTTGTGTGTTTCCACTTCAATGCATGTGTTTGGATGAGTTTGGTTTTATGAATATTACCAATTTGCAGTTATTAACAAAGTGCAGTAATTAGAAACAAAATAAACAAAAGCTTCCGGAAACCAGAATGGAATCTATGTACACACGATAAATCCACAGGATAACACGATCCATACAGACGGATAGTAGTATGAATTTTATGAACCGTATGAACCATGTTTCTTATTTAAATACATGTGTGTCAGAGATAAAGAAAACACCCAGAGTAACTGAAACAAGTGCCTCTAAATGCGACGCAACACTCACCGCTCCATGATGATGGCGGTGGGCGTGGGTCGTCACAGCTGGCACTTCCGTGCTGGGTTCCCTGGAAACATTTGGCCAAAGAAAGTACTTCGATTAGTAATTGTTACTCATGCGAATTATACAAAGCTTACGATGTGTCATCCAGGTCGTCTTCGTACTCGTAGTCGTCGTCGTCGGTTCCAGAGCCTTCTGATTGGCGCCTCTTACGATGTGACCTGGAAGAAAGTGATTTATTTTGTTTAATTTCACTTGATAACAAAAATTGGTAAATAATGTCCCTACCGGACTTTCAGTTCCTTTCGCCAAATGAACCAAAGACCAAAGTTCTCCTCTGTTAAGGCTCCAATGGTACCATCCTTAACCTGATGAGCAATTTGCATGGCTATGGGCTCACCCATCGAGAAAAAGCCTGAACCACAACCGATCTGGAGATACAAAATAATGTTATTAACGTTATCTTAATAATAGAAATGAATCCCAACCATAAAACTGGCGCGTCCGAGGCTGCGATTTAGGGATTCAATGTTTTTATTGCCTTTGCCGCCCTTCTTAAGGGCCAGTTTGTGCATTGACTTTAGCTCCAGCTTGGACACTGAATCCAGAGAAATGAATTCCTAAAAAGAAGCATTTCATGGTGTTAAGGAGCTTATTAGTTATCGATTATAAAATACCTTGGGTATGGCAAAGAACTTTGCCAGCTTAGCCTGGACATGAGCTCTTTTAGTGGCAGTAAGATCGCTCCAATCGTGTTTTTTCAGTATCAAGGAGAGAAGGATCTCGTTTTGGCTGTTCGTGCAACCCATCAACTCCTTGACATACGGATCCTGCTTGTAGGCGGGCACATCTTTCGGCTCGATGACAGGAACCTGTAATATTGAATGCATTGAATATTTTAACGATTCCATGGGTATTCGGTTACTGCGTTTACTCACCTGAGAGTCGTTAGCATTGAAGTCGCGCTCCGCCAGCACACGGAAGGTGGCCAGAAGGAGGCACAGCGCGCAGAGCATTAAGTTTCCACATTCCGATAAACTCCTCGACATTCTCATATCGAACGCTGCGCTGTTTTTTAAATTAATATGAATCCAAGAATGCAGTTTCGATTGCACTGCAACGAAGGCGGTTTTGGCTTAAGATTTCTTAGGGTTTCGTGTTGGCTTATTCAAGGTTCGATTTCACTTTCGTTTAAAGAGAAAGAATAGAGAAAAGGGCAGCCGTGTGTCGTTTACATCATCATCTGATTCGTTGGCTCTGTCTTTATCTCATCGTCAGCGACTTTACCATCTGCAAGTGGAATTTTGGAACTGTTGAAGCATATTTTATGGCTTATGGTTATGGGGGAGACTTTATCTCATATGCTGTAAATTGTCAAGTTTGTTGACCCAAAGCTAGCGCCTCAACTTTTCCTCCACTTAACAATTAACATAAACAACTGTTGTGTTGTTTTTCCTGTATTTGGGAAAAATTAACGCTTGATTAAGGCGATGCACATGATCTTTTCGGTAATTAGAAAGACATCAAACCCAGCGAAAGAAAATGGAAAGTTTCACTTTAATTAAGCAGCAACGCTAAGAGGGTGAGGCAATTGCAGGTTAATTGAACCCCAACTTTTATTTCCAAGTTGACCCCTTTTTCAAATGATGTTATTCCATAGTTTTCATAACTACGAGTATGTACGTCTCTTAGATCTTGAATCAATGCCTGCCTTTCATAGGGAAACAATTTGTCTAAATTAGTTAATCCCTCATTGAGCAGGAACATCCCCTTTTTGCGATTTGAAGCTTATCATGAGCCGCTATTTATAGCTTCGAACCGCTCCCCAATTTCTGGTCAATTCAATCGAATACAACGAGGGCACAGCCGCGGGCTACACCCGTTCTCCTGCTCCAACTTTAATGAGGCGACCATGTGTCGGACAGGAATTAGAGCAGCATTGCACAGTTGGCAGGCTTTTCTTCAAAAAGGGGTCAAATTTTGTGACTCGCATATGTTGATGTCCCCAAATGAGACACAAAGTCCGCTGTCTGTAATCAATATCAAAGGAATTCCTTTTTATTAAACGAAATGAGAAGCGGAGAAACAAAGAAAGTGCAAGGAATGCATCGTGCAGGGTTATTGAATTCCATAAATAATTGCCTATGCATGCAAACCATTTGTTTTTCTATCGCAAGTTTCTGTGCTGTCGCTTTCCAGTTACATTTAATTGAAGACCTCCTCCTAGTCTAGGGAGAAGGCGGTGTCCAAGTGTCAGGCCCGATACAGACTATTCCTCTATACCATATATACAAATGTGTATGTGGGCTCGGCATATGTGAACTTAAAATGCAGCCAAGCATGCAGGGGCCATCAGTCGTTATGCGTTATACCCGATGAACACCTCACCCCAGTCATCTTTCTGGCTCTTTGGCATGAATAAAAATGAGGCCCGAACCAAGTGTATTTCCACTGAGACAAACCTCTATAAAGAAGAACGCTTCTAATACTATCTGGAAACTATAAATAGGGTTACTGATTCAATTATTATCGGAACAATGTACTGCGAGAAGCAAAACTGCGAGAATTATCGTTGGGTCAACTGAATAAAGCCAAACCCAGCTGTTTCAGTGGAGTGCCGCTGCAGAGTAGGTGCCGGAGAAATGAAAGAACATAATTTAGCAGACAGAGAGCTCAAAACAAGTTTTTCTTTCGGCTTTATAATGCTTGCCTCTGCGGCATGCATCGGTGTCGGTTCAAACACATGAGGGTGCGGCTTCACAAGTCAATAGCCGGTGGCAAGCGAATCCGCTGGCTGCAGGGTCGAAAATCAACTCAAAAATTGGGCCCATATAAAGCCAAACTAATATCTGAAACATATCTGAATATACTGCATTTATTACGATTTTATAAAACTATATTACCTCAATTAGCCTTGGTCAACACAGACATTCTTAGTGCCACAAACAAAATGGCTTTATGTATTTTTATTCTTTATGCAACTACGTGACATAAACGATGTTGATTTTGCAACGCCGGCAACTGCAAAATACATACAAATTTTTAATTTTTACTCCCAAGATACAGACACTCTTTATGCGCTTTTTTCCGTGACCCAGTTTTGGAACAGCACGTAAGACTTTTCTTTATGTTTCGTTCCTCAAAATTGGCTTCACTTTGGAAAACCATTTCTCCAAGAAACCGATTCACAATTTCTCTTTAAATTTAAACGCATATTGATAAATATTTCTTAAAACGTTTAAGGTATTCCGCTTGTGAATTGGATGTATATTGGCGAAGATATAACCTTCGTTATGAGCCATACTGTCCCTCTCATGCTTCTTCTACGATTTTTCAAGGGGTTCCATGACAAAAATTGACAAAAAATAGATTCCAAAATTTATATTCAGATTGTAATGCAAATTAATAGAGAATCGATCTACGAATCATTTAAGATATTCCGCTAAAGAATCGGATGTATTTTGGCTGAGATATAGCCACCAATGTGGAGAAATTGTGCTTTCAAAGCATTTTTATGATTTTCGAAGGGGATGCTCCAGAAAATGTGACAAAAATTTCAAAAAAAAATTAGGTTTCAGATTTTGATACAGATTAATAGAGAATCGATCTACGAATCATTTAAGGTATTCCGCTAAAGAATCGGGTGTATTTTGGCTGAGATATAGCCATCAATGTAAATAAATTGTGCTTTCAAAGCATTTTTATGATTTTCGAAGGGGATGCTCCAGAAAATGTGACAAAAATTTAAAAAAATAAGTTGATGTCAGATTTTGATGCAGATTAATAGAGAATCGATCTACGAATCATTTAAGGTATTCCGCTAAAGAATCGGGTGTATTTTGGCTGAGATATAGCCATCAATGTAAATAAATTGTGCTTTCAAAGCATTTTTATGATTTTCGAAGGGGATGCTCCAGAAAATGTGACAAAAATTTAAAAAAATAAGTTGATGTCAGATTTTGATGCAGATTAATAGAGAATCGATCTACGAATCATTTAAGGTATTCCGCTAAAGAATCGGGTGTATTTTGGCTGAGATATAGCCATTAATGTGAAAAAATTGTGCTTTCAAAGCATTTTTATGATTTTCGAAGGGGATGCTCCGGAAAATATGGAAAAAAATTGAAAAAATTATTTAGTCTCAGATTTTGATGCAGATTAATAGAGAATCGATCTACAAATTATTTAAGGTATTCCGCTAAAGAATCGGATGTATTTTGGCTGAGATATAGCCATCAATGTGAAGAAATTGCGCTTTCAAAGCATTTTTATGATTTTCGAAGGGGATGCTCCGGAAAATATGGAAAAAAATTGAAAAAATTATTTAGTCTCAGATTTTGATGCGGATTAATAGACAATCGATCTACGAATCATTTAAGGTATTCCGCTAAAAAATCGGGTGTATTTTGGCTGAGATATAGCTATTAATGTGGAGAAATTGTGCTTTCAAAGCATTTTTATGATTTTCGAGGGGGATGCTCCAGAAAATGTGACAAATAATTCAAAAAATAGTTTGTTATCAGATTTTGATGCAGATTGGTAGGGAATCGATCAACAAATTATTTAAGGTATTCCGCTTAAGAATCGGATGTTTATTGGCGAAGATATGACCATCGCTGAGGGCATATTTTCACACAAGAACATTCCAATATTTGGAAGGGAGTCCAGAGGAAAATCCATTATGTATCCGCTTCTTGCGTCTCATCCAGCAAACCGACTGGAAACCCCCTTCGGGCTGCTTTAATTAATTTGATTTGCCGCACTGGGTGCCCCACGCCCCACTCCGCGGATGGCGCTGGATTTTGTTTACAGAACTGCCCGATCGAGAAATTGTTATACAGACTTTTGTCCAACACATTCGAGAACCAGAATATTGTTCGGGTGCGTATGTAGCTCTGTTTGTACATATGATGGCCTGCGTTTGACCCACAATCTTTTGTCGTTGGAAATTGGTCTTTTTGAAAATGGGAAATGGAAAACTTGGGCACGAAACACCAGAGTAGCCCGAGTAGTACTCTGCCAAAGCAGGCCATGTAATTACCAAAAATAGCCCCACAAGTCTCTCGGCTCTCTTCAATCATCGCCGCACATCAGAAAAAGAGTTTTTAGGGGCCGGCCAGCCAATTGTATCCAATGGATTGCACTGGAATAAATGTATAATACCATAAGCATATGGATCGGATCCCCAATAGGGTCTTTGCTATAAAACAAATTAGTAAAAAAACAAGAAAGGAAACCTAAGTTGAAAACTGAGAGACTAGTTTGCGTAGAAACAGACTCAGGAGGGGATCCTAATCAAGGTTCTTTATACTTTATAGGGTCATAAATTTCTCCTTCCATGCATTGCACAGAATTCACCATTTGGCATGGCCCTAAATACGTTTTTGGAACCTTTTTTTGAAATAAAACCACAATATGGACTCGGTTTAAAATGAGGCATATGACGAGCATTAGGCTGGCTTTCGGCTTCCACAGATAATGTGTTCTTGTGCCGAAAAATTCATAGATATAGTAAAGATAACACATGCAGTCATATGTATATTAGATAAGCCGAAAATCGTTGCGCATACTCTAATATGATAAGGTAGTGAGGTTTCAACCAAACTCTGGAAACTGGCCAACATATTTTGGAATCTTGACAATCTTGACAATCTTGACAAATATTCATATATCTATTGCAGTTGCAGTTTGTTTCTATTGCAGCTGCAGAGGCTGACATCGATCCATAGCCAATTAAGTGTAATTAGAGTATTGCTTCGATGACGAAACCGATGACCAAATTGATCAAATTTGTATCTAAATTACAAAACAAAACAAGAATTATCAGTAGTAAAAAGTGTTTCCAGTGCACTGTGCCTGACTCAAAGCAGCGATATTTTTGCGTGGGGCCCTCGTCTGGCTTCGATTTTGATACAGGGGATACTTTTATGGTCGTGGATGTGAGCGCCAAGCGGGGAGCAGGACAGGACTGCCGCCATATTGGCCAAAAGTCGGCGACGTTGGAGTTGAGGTAGCCCTCCAAGTTGCAGAGAGCATTGTTCCGCGATGTTGGCGATCGAATGCGCTGCAAAGAGATCTCTTCCAGGCATAATGGATGCTGTCTGTTGCCTCCTGAAGCCTGCTGGCTCTGGTGAATCGGGAAATTGTTTGTGCAACAACTAAAGCAAATGCTAAAAGCAAACATAACGCATTCTCGTAGAGTTCAAAACAGTTCCTCAGTCACTCTTACTCTTCCAAAGGCAGGGCGTTGATGAAGACGCAACGCAGAAACAAAAATAAGAAACGATCCAGACCAGGCGGGTTGCTCTTGGACAGCTGCCGTCATGATGTATTATATATATCTATAGTATGTATGTTTGTACATATATCCGGCCATCTCAGCCTGGCCTGCCCTGCCCCGAGTATTTTTGTACTTTAACGGGCCATGGAAAAGCGTACCAGAAAGATCTCCGACTCTGAGAAAAAAATTATGCCAACAAAAGTGTGTTTCTTCCAGCTGGTATAGCTTTGCGATGCCATGGAATGGAATGGAATCTTATGACATTTTTATATCAATAAATATTGAATTTTTTATGACCCCAACTCTGACCCGAACTCTGTCGAATCGACTGCTACTATCATATCTATCTTTTGAACAATTTGGGCAGTAAAAATCTGATCAAACCTCTGCAAGAGTACTCTCTCTAACAATATTAATCATTTAATTGATTTACGCATAAGAAATACTCCACGTAAGCACACCCCTACACACTTTTTGGGGGTGACGCCGGAAGTGAACTGCAAAAAAGGAAGCACAAGAGTTCCAACAGCCAACGACCGTCTGTAATTTGCATCAGCATCAGGAAAATAGGGCCAAAAGAGCTGGTAAGGACGGGGATTTAGAACAGTGAAGTCTGGTTGATGAAGTACATGAGATGAAACTCCTAAAGAGACATTCTAGAAGTCCCTATTGGGTTTTTTTTACTGAAAAAAGGGAAATGTTGACAATATTAAGAGCATTCCACGGGAGTCTACTGTCCTTCATGACCAAAACCTCAGTCATGGGGACGGGGAAAAAGGATAACTCAGCAGACAGATGCGGGATCCATGTCTGGCCGTACCTGAAATCGATTTGAAACTCCGCAACTCAGCCTCTGGAAAATTTTAGACCCAAAACCATTCGTCAAATGCGGTGACCATTAACAACCAGACCACCAATTGAGTTTAATGAATCCGTATGGATTTTTGCGTCTCCGCATTATATATTATATATTTCTTGTCTGCTCATCAACACCAACAAATCAAAACAATAACAACAACAGCAACAGCAACAACAAGCAGTCTCCCTTTTGGCCAGCACCGCATCCACTCCGCGCCCACTCGCTTCCGTGTTTCGAAATTCAATTTATGTATACTTGATGGTGCCGCAGTCAACGCAGCCGGCTCCCCAAGCTGTTCTGTCGTCTCTCCGCCGCTGCTGCTGCCGCTTCCCCGTTTGTGGAGCTCAGTGAGGCGGAGAAATTCAGGAAAATCGATTTTCTTGTAGTCTTCCGTATTTTGAGTCTTTCGTCCTGCTGCAAATAGGAAGTCCTGCTGCAAGCACCAAGTGTCAACTCACCTCTTCGCTATGCTATTTCGGACACACCAATTAGTATCTCGAAAGTATCTCCTTGGTGCATTTTCCGACTCCCCGTACCTCTTTCACTATCTTTATCTTGCACTTCACGGGAATGTTTTTCACTTGCAGCACTTTCCCCGCTTCGAGGTCTGCATTCGCACCAGAATTTCAATTATTGTGCACCTCTCGCGGCAACTACCGTGTGGCAGGATTCATTTTCAGCCTGCGTCGCGTTGCTGTTCGATTTTCTAATAGGTTTTCGGGATAGGTTTACGTTAGCAGAAAAAACGCATTGAGCCGCTCGGAGTATTGTTGTAGTGTGACCATCAGTGGAACGGGGCGAAGCCACCGATGACTACCACCGCTCAGCTGTTGGAGTGCTGCCAGATGCGGCGATACAAGGTGGCCAGACCGTCTTTCCATAGAAGCTACAGCTACATTCGTCCAATAGTTACTCAACATGTTCCAGGGATTGATTCAAAAGTAGAATTAATTATATGAAAGAATTCCTGAATAGAGCACTAATTTTTGCTTATTCACAGGGCATGTCTGCTTGCAGCGAACACCGCAGAGACGCTCATCGTCCGCCAGAAACACGCCTTTGATCGGTCATTCTTAAAGCCAAAGGTGCGCTGCCACTTCCCAAAACCGAGAGAAGTGAAAAGGATTAATGTGCACGGATGGAATGCGAGGATGTCTACGCCAGAGGGCCGTAGGGTGGTGATGCGTCGTATACTCAAGGGTCGTCATGATTTAACGCACTAGTTTTTCAATAATAAATTTGTTTTTATTAAATTTTAAACATATAAAAGTACTAATAGCACGAGGTTTGTGACTAATTGCCCGTCTGATTTGCCGGCAATCCCAGAAAGGCAGGTGTCCGATAGTAGATCTGCTGTATACTCTTTGACGCCTTTGAATCGTCTAGGTTGAAAACAAAGGGAACATTGCTGGAGACGTGGGTGCCTTGGTTTTTGAAGAATCCCTGGGGAAGGGTCAGTTCTCCGCCCAGGATGAGGCAATTGACAAGGGCAAGTCGTACCGGAGGCATCGCTGGTATCAGGAACAGCTTTCCCTGTTCGTAATCAATGGCACGGACAACTCCTACGAAAAAGTAGTATTAAAATCAAGTCGCTGTATAACCAGAAAATAACTTACCTATTCCCAGGCACTCCGGAAGGCCTTTCTCTTGGTTGCAAAGGTAAACAACATTGGCCTCCATTCCCCGGATCAGTTCCTCCCGTGTGTACTCTTCACTGGTGAGGTGTAGAACTTTTAAAGAAACCAGAGACACAGCAACTGGTTGTGAATCTGTTAAGGTCTTGGCATTTCCTCTCAAACACGAACTGAGGCGAGCCAATAGATTGGAATACCGTAAATCCTTGGCGCTCATGCTCCAAACTCCTTTATCCTTTGGCGGCACAGCACTCGTCAGCTTGTGCAATGTGTATTTTGGGATCTCCTTGACCAAAAACGCCTCCGACGTGTAGACGATGGGTTTGATATGCGCTAGAGTGCTCCACTCGAGTGGAGAATCAAAGTTGTTAATGGCCATTGGACTTTCAATCTGCACGATATCGGTGGGATGGAATCGGTCCACCAAAAGGGCAACCAGTTCTGTGCCAAACCCCTTGTTATAACCCATCGTGTTGATCAGCCAGGGAATGTTTTTATATTTATGGTCTTTTAGAATGTGCAGGGCTAGACTTGTAACTGCTCTCGCATACTGTTCCGCACACATGACGATATTCACGTGACCCACAACATAGGCATGATCCGGTTGCTTGTTCAGGAAAAACCCTGGCCCAAGAAGTGGTTCTTCAATAATGGTGCAGTATATTGTTTGTGGCACAAATAATTCCGGCTGGCCTATATCCAAATCGACAAGCAGCAGCTTTGGAAACTGACCCAGGTTTCTGTTGACTAGGTGTCTCAGCAAGGTGGACTTGCCAACGCCTTTTCCACCAGCCAGCATCATGCGACTGTTGGCTTGAAGTTTTAATTTATTCCACACCTGTGGAACCTGCACGGTGCGCTGATCATCGGAGCTCTGAACTAGGCAGTGAAGCAGGGACTCGGTAAGGTGCAGAGGGCGGTTGGAAGCGTTAACTTGCGGAAACGCATTTTGGGTCATATGGTTTCCAAAGGTATCTACTAGGCTTTGCGAGGCGGAGTTTCTCTGTAAGAGCACAATGGAATCTGTTTGTTTTTGGAAATTAGCCTGAATCCTTTCCAACTGGGTCTGAGTAAAGTTCTCATTCAGCTTTTCCCAATCGATTTTATTCTTGCCAGGATTGCCCTTTGATTTTTTCGGTGAAACACACACCCAATTGATTCCCTTTGGAGAATAAATAGTCAGGGGCTCCTGACATCGAGGTCTGTATCCATTGACTGTGATTTGCCCACTCAACAAGGTAAGTATCACTGTGCCATAGAACTCCAAGTTTTCCTTAATCACCGCCAGAACCTGATTGCTCTTAAGGCTGTTTTCGAAAACACTAAGCTCAGAAGGGGTGGCTTGTGGATTTCTATAAAACGAAGCATTCAAATCTTGTGCCGAAGCATTGTTAACAATAGCCGGTTCAGCTTGAGCATCTTCTAGTTCTGGCTCTGGCTTTTCCCTTGTATCATCCACCGAATCATCAAATTTGTTCAAAACCGATACCTCAGAATTCTTAATGGGTTCTTTATTGGCAGAGAGTTTGTTTTCAATATTTGTAGTCATTGGATCATCGAATATTTCCTCTATAGTTAGAGGCTCAGTTTGCAGATGAATAGGTGTAGTGTCAAAGTCGCTATCGCAGGAGTCTATGCTGAAGGTTAGATCAGAGTCAGAAGATCCTGGTTCGTACAAAGAGTCCAGATCGCTGTTATACGCATTAAAATCAAAGCTTGCACTGTCAAAGGACTCAGCGCTAGACGATTCTTCAGTTTCATAGTCTTCGCTGTCATCTTCTTCGCTAGAACCGACTCCATTCTCGCTGGGCAACCATTCTTTATCATCTGATTCTCCACTATAGAAATTATTAATCAGTTCCTCGAAAACCGAAATTTTTCTAACGTTTGCAAAGGTATCAGTTTGCAGTTGGTAGTCCTTCGGTGCAATCGGTTCAAAATCCTTAAATGGCGCTGGCAAGCCAAGCTTTTCCCACCCATTACATTTAGATGCTTCAAAAATCTTGGGAGCTATGAAAAAGTCATCATCGATGTCCGAATCTGCAAAAAGTAACCACAGTTAATGAAAAAATGTAACTTCAAACTATAGCTCACCTTCTACTTTGTCCTTATTTTTTTTCCTATTGTATTTCAACAATCCGTTGTCTGCCAAACCCGTGCCCAAATCCTTTTGGGGGTTCACTATTACCTTGGTAGGAATTGCTCTATTAACCATTTTTTTAGATTCACGATTCGAAAGATTTTGAGGATTTGAAGAACTCTTGAGCTTCTTTTTGAGTGGAGGATTCGGTAAATTAATAAATGTATCTTCACCTAAATAAAAAAAAGTCGGATTACGTATGTAAGTTTATAAAAAGGAGAGGATGTTACCTTTTGCACCTGCCACATCCTTTTTAAACTTTTTCTTTGGCAGAATAGACTCTACTTTAGGTGATTCCAATGATCTCTTTTTTGTGTGATTTTTGTGTGTTATCTTCTCCCGCTTTAGTTCAGTCTTCTTGGCTTGGCAATTTTGTTTCTTTTTCTTATTTATATGAGGTGGGTTTTTCTGCTGTTTGCCTGCATCCTTTGGCACGATCTCCTGAACAACTTTGTTCTTTCTGGCCACCGAACACATGTCAGCCGGCGTCTCTAATTTCGCCGGAGTTGGCCGAAAGGGTTTCCCACGCTTTCCACGACCTGAATTGAGTTCACGGGTCTCGGTAAGATGGAAACTCTGCTGCATTCTCTTTAGCAAGTGAGAATTTAAATTTTTTTTAGGCATCTTACTGAATTTTCCCGGCCATGCGACGGCAAGGAATAAGAAATAGTGTGACAATGCGTGAAAAGGGTGTTTTGTTTTTGGTCAGCCGATTAAAATATATCGCGTGATTTTTTTTGTACATAAATAATTAGGTTATTGAAATCTTTATAATGGAGTTAAAAACTTTATTGCAAGGGTAATAGATTGCAGTATCACACATTTTTTATTTTAAAAAATATTAAAAGCAATTATTGTTCTTTCACGAACTGGTCACACTGTCGATGTCCGCAAACGCAGCCCTGAAGGCGTTGGTTCATCGTCATTTTGCATGGGAAAAAATCGTCGAGTTCAATTCGAATTTTTATAATTTTATAACTATAACGAGATAGCTAAACTATAGACGCGTAAGAATCAACAAATCTGTGCCATTTTGTATGCAAATAAGTGTCGAGTTCGTGCTGAGTGTTGTGAAATCATCCTTATTGTAAGTGCTGAAAGCAGAAAGAGCTGTGAAAAAATTCCTCACAGCACGCACACACACTGGCGTGTGCCATCGACACACACACACCTCCGTTTGTATATGTATGATAATACATATAAACACACCGACACAGACACTGGTAGAGGAGCGCGAGTGGATGATGAGATGTTTTTTTAATAAAGCGGGACGAGGAGTTTTTCCTTTGGTGGGAGCGTAGGGCAAGCGGCTATGACGCGACCTGGAGTCGCATCGCGAAAACCTGGAAAAACGCGAAAATACAGAATGCGAGAATACGAAAATACGAGAGAAAACGGACAATGGCCAGAACGGAAAGAAAGAAGTCCCACACTTTTACTTCTATTAGATCGCCGTCCAGTCGCAGTCGCGCCTCGCGAGTATGACTAAGTGTGTGTTTGCGGGACGGTGGGAACGGTGGGGCGTGAGAAAGAGAGCGGGCGTGCGGTGGTATGCGTGGATGTGTGATTGTGTGTGGCTTTTAATTTTGATAATTTTTGAACAGCTCGCGCAGTTTTCGCGAATAAATTAATCAGCACTGAACGAACGCTCTGAGCTGCGAGAATTGCAGGGAATAAATATTGAAAACTGCATCTGCATCTTGTCAATTTTTTGCAGAATTTCCAATGACGACGATTCGCAAGAAATTGGTAATTGTCGGCGACGGTGCCTGCGGTAAAACTTGCCTTCTGATTGTCTTCAGTAAAGATCAGTTCCCCGAGGTGTATGTGCCCACTGTCTTTGAGAACTATGTGGCCGATATCGAGGTGGACGGTAAACAGGTGAGTATTGAAAGCCCCTCCCTTGCCGGTCACCAGACCCCTCTTTGCGTATCCTATTTATGTTTTGTTTATTGTTCTCTTTGTGCCACCCCCAACCCTGCCCTGCCGTCAACCCTGAAAAAATTGACTCACAATATCGAATGATTTACACACAGACAGAGAGAGGAAGGGAAATCTGGAGAAAAACTATCGTATCCCTTTCCCCCCTCTGTGGATCACATTGAGTGCTCAAAGTGTGGCTGTTTTAACCTAAAGAAACGGTGGTATCCCAACTCTTGATAGCAGTGATTAAGTCACACTTGGCCAGATTTCCTCACACATATGTAGACACGTAGACCGACGAGCGGCGACCGCCGACCGCCTACCGCCTACCGACTCGTGTTCTCGAGAGTTAGGAGCGCTAATACCTTCCAAGCGGCTCCCTTCCTTCCGCTCTGTTTCTTTTATTATGAATTTGTCTTGTACAAAGATCAGAGGCGTAGGGAAAGGGGTAACGCATTGTCAAAGATTGCTTCGGGATTTATTTATTTTTTTCAGTATGGTAATATTTATTTTTCAACTGCTTTTATACGATTAACAGTTGAAATCCTGAAGATACAGATACCAGATACCCCCACCTCCTCCAGCACTCTCCCTACCTGTACTCTCTCTGATAATCTCTCTTTCGCGATCCCTCTCCCAATGTAATGAGCATTTTGTCATTTTGCGACTTCCGAGGGCATCAAGTCATGATTTGCCTTTGCCTGACTATATAGCCAGCCATATAGCTGTCGATTCGATTTTTTAATAATAATTTTTGAAACAGCGAAACTCGAATATTGTTTGCCTCTGCTGCGCAATATGGCGGTTTCTGTTTGGTGTGTGTATTTCTGTGTATTTCTGTTTGGATAGCGCTTACATACACATGCCGTCTGGCGGTGTTCACGTCATTCTGCTCTACCCGTTCCGATGTGATTAATTCGCTTGGTATTTCCGCCGGCTAGTTCCTTGCTTACTCTCCAAATCTAACTTCGAGTCCAGCCCTGACCCTGCCCCTGCCCCTGCCCCTGCGTCTGCTTCCTATCACACAACCACACAATTCTAACAAAACAATCTTCTATATTCTATATTTGATTTCCAGGTGGAGCTGGCTCTGTGGGATACGGCCGGACAGGAGGACTACGACAGACTACGACCCCTGAGCTATCCCGACACTGATGTAATACTGATGTGTTTCTCAGTGGATTCCCCTGATTCGTTAGAAAATATTCCTGAAAAGTGGACCCCAGAGGTAAGTACTTTTCAATAAGTTAAAATATATTATTTTGTTTAATAATTCCCCCCCTTTTTTTTAGGTCAAGCACTTTTGTCCAAATGTTCCAATCATTTTGGTAGGAAATAAGAAAGATTTGCGAAACGATCCCAACACAATTCGGGTTAGTATACGCATCAGTGTCCCCTTTTCCAAGACACAATTATAATTTAAATTGTAATCGATTTTTAGGACCTTGCAAAGATGAAGCAGGAGCCGGTGAAGCCGCAGGAGGGTCGTGCCATGGCCGAGAAGATCAATGCCTTTGCCTATTTGGAGTGCTCGGCCAAGTCCAAGGAGGGTGTGAGGGATGTGTTTGAGACGGCAACCCGGGCCGCGCTGCAAGTCAAAAAGAGGAAGAAGACCAGATGCCTTTTGCTCTAAAAGAGCATCAAGAAAATCAGAAGAAAAATGAAAATCTTTACCACACAGCAACAGCAACAGCAACAACAACAGCAACAGCATACACAAACTCACACATAAAACCAACACACAACTTTTACAACAAATAAAGAGCTGAACCACCACTCAAAAAAAAAAAGAAACATTCAAGAAAACATTGGATACACCAAGCTGCACCGTAAAAACCGTAAAAAACAGCAGAATCAACAGCAACCACAAGAAACAGAAACAGAGGGAAAAGCAAGCGGAAGGAAGCAGCGTCAGTTGAAAGGACCCCGGGCAGAATGTCAAACGCGGATTTGATTTTATATACAGTCTAGTGTAGTTATAAACCGAAGTAAAAAGTAATAACTATGGCATTATTATTTGTAACCTAGGGCAGAGCAGAGCAGATCGATCAGTCAGCCACTGCAAGCAAATATATATCGATATATGTAAACATATTCAGAAGTTGTATCCGTTTCTGTCCAGCTCCAACTACAGCTCCAGCTCCAGCTCCAGGTCCATTGATGTTTTATTGTGATTAAGTGGTCCAGTCTAGCCGGATGAGTAAATTGTAAGCAGTAAGCTGTGGGCAGGTGTATTATCAGTGGATATAGTTAGACTTGTGCAAGGCGTCGGCGAGGAAGTTATGCGAGATGCGAGAGTTATGTTCCCTTTAAATCTATCTGAGACAGAGCTAGGCAAGCAAGTGCAACTACATTACACGAACCGAACTAAACACAAACAAATAAAAAAAACGATACATTTTTATTTAAAACTAAACGTAAGCCACAAATGAGATGCATTCAGTTTTCGACAGGCAGGTGGGAGATGAAAAAAAATGGACGATAAGGAGTTTAATTAAAGTGAAACCAACTATTTCGAGCGCATTAAGCGGATTTATAATATTTGTACTTTGCATTAAAACGAGTGGAAAACAAAAAAAAGATAGATACTACATTTCTTTTTTGTATTTTGTACCGTCAATCGTGTAATTCTCACAGAAGTTAAAAAACTAAGATGCAACAGATACAACCAAACTATATATATACTTATAAATAAACAGTAAATTTGATCTAAACTTGTTTTTAAAAGACTCTATTTTGGGGCGGTGCAGCAATTGATATTCAGAGAACCTATGCTCGAAAATATCAATCAATCAAACACTAAAAACTTTAGATTCAACAAAATAAATATGTTAGATAAAAAGGGCAACTCAAGAAACTTTTGTTTTAACTTTTATTTTGTGCTTTAGTATTCCATTTTTTTACATTTAAAATGTGTATAACATTATGAAACAGAATGTTACATTGAATTTTCTTCGATTATGTATTACAATCATTATTGGCATCGCTTTCAGAACCAGTCTGCCGTTTTCGAAACGACTTGAATATATATGTATAGTTCCTTAGGGATCTCCCATGTCGACCAAGCATCGCTTCATTTATCTGAGGGCGCTAATATTTCTACGCGATTTTGAAATCTGTTGGTCGGAATATATATCTTGTGAGCTTTCTTTAAAAAACACAAATTTCCCTTGGGTTGGGTGTACCAAAATGTGCGGATTTGTAAGATTTGCAAGATTTGTAGCTCTGACACAGTTAACATTGCTGAAAGGAACTCATAGTCAATTTTATATAGAACATGACGTATAAAAGTAATTAACAGATTTTTTAAACTATAATAAATAAACTTAGGTGTAAACATGGTTCCTTAACAATAAACAATAAACATGTCTCAAACTTAAACAACAAATGCAATCGGCTGTTTTGGGCTTAAATTACGCCAACATTTCACTTCGTAGTTCGCAGTATAGTATTGTATATTAATTAATTTGTTAATTTGGATTGGGGGCGTGAACAAAGCTCTCTGGTATTGTTATTGGTACTAGTGTTGCATCGATCGATCGACTTTTAATATTAGTTTACATTAAATTCAACATTTATTCGATTAGTTAAATGTGTGTCGTGTTTTAGGTGTAACTTTAGGGTAATACGTTCCGTTCCGTACATAAGCTTAAAACTCTCCCTGGCTACTATTTGCGCAGAAACTGCCTGTCTTATTGGTCGCCTGGGTTTCAGAAACGCGCTTTTCTATCAATCGCCAATTGCCAATCGTCCGTTCAATAGGAATCAATGTTATTAGTTATATTTACTACATAAACATATGTACGTGCATGATTAATACGAATCTTTTGGATCGGTGCTTTAACGTATTTGCTCTACACATTCCCACGTATCTGGCCAACAAGTAAGTTAAATAGTTGTGTAATAACAAATAATAAATAAATATATGATTGACCATCAATAACAACTATCTTAGATATAGCAAAAAGTTACTCTCTTGTGTTTGTGTGGCTAATATTGCACTCTAAGTTGGTCGAACCTAGTTGAGGTTCCGCCTACGCCGAAACACCAAAGCGAAAATAGAACGAATGCGCCACCAGCGACTGCGATGGCGCGTGTGTATCTTCTCCGAGCTTGAGTCTGTGCCCAGAGCTTTCTGCAGTTCTTTTCGCCGAATCTCGCGAACAAGTGTGTAGAACGCCTCGTCGATGTAGTGCCGCAGTGCAGCAGACGTCTCAAAGAAGGGACAACCGAATTGGTTGGCCAGGTTCTTGCCCTCCTCGGTGGTGACGCGGCGTTGGGATTCCAGGTCAACCTTGTTGGCAATCAACACCAACGGGATGTCCTCAGAAAGGCGCACACGAGTGATTAGTTTCCTGTATTCGGAGGCTTCCTGAAAAGGATTAAACCAATATTTATATCGAGAAATAGTCTTTTTTTAATTTGAATCTCACCTGGAAACTGTGACGGTCTGTGACCGAATAACAAATAATGAAACCTTCGCCGCAACGCATGTATTGGTCCCGCATGGCCGTGAACTCCACCTGACCGGCGGTGTCGAGTATATCCAGCAACGCAGCCTCATTGTCAATGACCGCCTGTTGCTGGTAAGAGTCCTCTGTCGGAAAAATGAAAGCCGTGTCATTTAGGGGTAATGGGACATTTCTCCAGCACCAATCGAGCAACTCACCAATCGTGGGGTCGTGGTAGTCCAGGAAACTGTGGCTCACGAACTGAAGGGTGACAGCTGTTCGGCAAATCGGCAAACCCGAGCAGCGTTCGGATTTTGGGGTGGAAGATGGTTTTGGGTGGCCGCCAAAAAAAAACGTAAAAGAAATTCAAATAATTTATTGATTTTTCGCTGCCACATTTAAAGTGCGCAGTGATAGCAAGAGAGTTTATGTATTATTTTTGATGGAATTTTTGGACCCAGAACAATCTGGACTCAGACTCACCTGACTTCCCCACGCCGCCGTCCCCCAAGATGACGATCTTGTAGACTCTTAGACCACCACGCATGTTTTGCGGAGCCGCCGGAGGAAGCTTGGTGAGGCTCCAGTTCTCCTTGTCCTTTGCCAGCTCTCCGCTGGGCACATGTTTGGTGGAGCGTTTTAGTGCGGCGCATCCGATGGACATGTCGCCGGCCATTGCCAGGTGCTCCCTTCTCGGCGTCGTAGAGCGGCGAAGCCGTTCAATAGCCGTTCACAGTGACAGGAACCACTCTGCAATCTCTGCAATCTCTCGTCAATTGTGTATTTCTTGTTTTTTGTGTATTTTCTTTTTCTTTTGGGGGTGGTGGGTGGTTTCGCACGGTTGCATTGCGAATAATATCGATATTTTTCAAGTGTTCTCTCCTCTCTAGCAGGGGCAGTGAATTTGATAATATAATACTATCGATAGGATAGTATAGTGATTTTGAAAAAGCGATTTGAAAAACCAAACGAGAGCAGTGCTGAACAGTACAAAATACCGAAGATCGCGGTCTGTGGTCTATAGATAGGGCAAACATCTTCCTGTCCAGCTTATTGACACATATTAAGAGGCAAGCGAGCCAAAATGTCGGGTGATGTGCAGCCGCGAAAGCGAAAGGACAGGCGCAGAAAACGCGGTAAGTTCCTAACAATTTCGATTTTGACTAAAATGAAAAGTAACCGTTATCCATTATTGTGTGACTTACCGCTTTTCTTGGCCGCCACCGCCACCGCCGAAAATCGAGCAAGCAGTTGTTTTCTTTAATTAGCATAATATTGGCGAGTGCATTTAAAAATAACTTTGCCCTATTATATAAAATTATACATCTCGCCCGTGGTCTGTCGCTATGCGTGTGCCGATCGTGTGGACTGGGCAAATATATGCATGACGTACATGTGCGGAGGCTGTCTTTGAAACAAAAGGACCATTATTTCGGGGGTGGATGATCGTTAAAATCAAAGTGGCTTTCCTTTGCTTATCAGCATATCAGTATCTCAGTATAAACCAGCAGATGTGGAAGGGCTGATATCTTTTCGTTCTGTTATCTCTCCACCTCCTGGGGGGCAAGACGGCAAGACGGAACTCACCTCGGCAAAGTCACCATGCTTCTCTAGAATAATTCCACTGCATTTGGCCAAGATTCTTCCGTGGCCATTACACCCACCAGAAAAAGACTGGGGTCGCGGCTACATATAAGAGCCATTTACATATACTCAGTTGGCCAGCTGCCCAAGAGCATGACTGTCGGGTTCTTTGTTTATATTCCCGCATATTTGGGCATAAACAAATTTCGCTTCCTTATCAGACTGCAATGCCGGTTTACAGTGGACCATTATTCTCATGGTATTTACTGTACTGTTACGGTACTGTTAAGCATCGCCTACGCTGCAGGACGTAGAACTGTCCAATAACAGAAATTTCGCAATTTGTTAGCTTTAATGATAATTTAAACTATTCTTTAAACTTTGAGAGCTTTACATAGCTGGGAAGCTTAATCTAAATCTGTACCTGTATCTGCATTGTAACTAACTTTTTGTCTAGATGATCGCAAATCCGAGGGCGACCTTACTGATCTGCATCAGTCCAGCTTTCAAGGTAGATTAATTTAAGTTTCTGAACACCAACCCACTCCTAGAATCCACTCCTTCACACTCATGTAGGAATATTGTACAATTGATTATGTTTTACACTCATATGTGTGTTCCAACTTCGATTCCATAACAATATGTTCAGGCACCCCTACAATACTTCCTTTCAATTGACAATCAATTTTTACTAATACCATACGCTAGTGTACTAGTAGTACCTGCTTCTAAAACGCTACCGCTTGAAGGTGCTTTTAATTAAATGGCATGCATTCGCATTCCCATGTGGCTATTATTTGATTCTCATGCAATTGCATATATCGCATCGCTCCGGACGCCGGAACTCAGATGACGACGAATCGTCGCACGGCGTTCACATTACAAAGATGGGGAACGAAGATGTGCATCTGCACGTCCATCACAATCATGGAACTGGAGGTCACTGGTGTGCAAAAATCGTGTTCTTTTCGCTGATGGCCGCGCTCTTGGGTCTGGTCGGGCTGATTATCATGGAAAACCGGGGGCTAGAGGATTGTAAGTACAAGTATGAATGTTTTTCTGTATAAAAATGATTGAATATGGTCTTTCGATCCCAGTGGATACTCCCTTGTCCGAGTCGCGGTTTTCGAACTATTTTGATGGCTGGGTGGATGAGCACAGAGCAGAACATGAAGCCCATGAAGTTCAAGAGCTTTCCGGAGAAGCTCTTGACGAGCATGACGAGCACGATGATCACGATGAACACGATGAACTTGATGACCACGATGAGGAGGGTAGGTCTTGAGGCTTTCACATACTTTATTCCCATTAAATGTTTTTGTTTCTCATCTAGAAGAGGAGCCTCTTTCGGCCGAGTTAGACGAGGATGAGGCCACCCCTGAGGAAGACGAGGAAGAAGGTGATCAGGAAGACGAGGATGTGGAAGAGGATGAGGATGAGGCAGATGAGGAAGAGGAGGAGGTAGAGGACGAAAATAATGCCGGAGAAAATATAACCGCAGAAGAGGATGCGGAGGATGAAGATGCCGATGAGGAGGAGGAGGTTGAATCCAATGTAGAGACCACTACCGAAGCCACCGCCGAGTATGAGGAAGACGAAGACAAAGATGATATCGATGAAGAAGCTCCAGAATCCCAAGAACCGACTCCCTCAACCGATCTTAATGTATATTTTATTTTATTGATTTTTGCGCTAGTTGGAACCTAAGGAACGTCTTTATTTTTTAGGAAGAGGACGATGACGAAGAACAGGAAGAACAGGAGGTGGACGAGTCCGTGGAGCTCCAAGCAGCTACATCCGCTGCTCTAGAGACGGATGATGAGAAAGTGAGCAAGTTAGATAGTCCGGTAAATCAATAAATTTTACACATTATTGCCATAGAATGAAAAGAATGATAACGATGAGGAGGACGATGACGATTTCGAGTCTCTAGATCAAGACGTTCAAGATGATAAAGATGATCAAGATGAGAAAGTAAACCCCCAGAAAAAGGACATCAAACAAGAAGCCCAAGAAGAGGGATCTTCCTGGTTGGCATCACGTAAGTGGATAGGATAGGATATTGAGTATTTGAACGGTTAACGGATATCCTAGAAGTATAACGTTTAAGAACAGACAGACAACTTACTGATAAAAAAATGTACACTACAACATTGTACAAGAAAGTGCAAGCGAGATTTGTTTGTTTTTTTAATACTAAAAACCGAATCATTTACAGTTGCCGTCAAGTTTGGCGTTGGCGTAGCACTTGCCTTAGTTTCACGTCTTGTATTGATACGGAAAAGTCCTAATACAAGTGAGTCTTCAATGTTGATAGTATGATCCGCGCTATGCTCTGTATTCTCCGCTCTCTGCTATCCAATCTCCAAACTCAAAGTAAAAGCACGTCAAACTCTAATGCTAACGAATAAAACCCAGTGTGGGGAATTGGTCTTTGGATGAATCGGGCTCCCAACTAAACGCCGCTTTCCTAGCTAACTCCAAACTCCAAAAACAGAGATCTATCTATATGAATGTCTCGTATTAACAGAACTAAAACAGGCATTTTATTTTGCACTTTCTTCAGTTAGCTTATTTGAATTCTTTATTTTGATATATATTATTTTTATTTTTGATTTTAGTCACAGTTTTCTTTAAATATTTTTACCCATGTATGTATGTGTGACTGGAAATTATTGTATGGCTTATTGTTCTTGCTCGACTTGTAAATTTCCTTTATTCTCGAATAATGTTCGATCTGAATGCTTAGCCGAGGAATCCGCCCAACCCGCCCCGGAATCCGTGATGCGGCGGAGACTGACGATTGCCTCAGCCGAGGATCACATACCGGATGATGTGGAGGAGCTTCCCCTGTTGGATGATGGTTGGACGATTTGAATATTTTTGCTATCAGATCATAGAAAACTTCGGTCTGCCGAAGATGCCTTTAGATTACTGTCCAATCGAGGTGATCTTGAGGCTCTTTTAGCTTTGAGTCATGGCCAAGGGACCAGTTTTTTAATTTAAGTCGTATTTCCAAGAATATTCCGAGGAGGAAGTCGTAATCGAGGAGGAGATCGAGGTAGAGATCAGCGACATTGAAGAGGATGATGAGGAGCCACCGCATGACAGCGACGACAATGTGGCATCAATGGCCAGCTATGTGCCTGCGACATTCGAGCAACTGAGTGTCATGTATAAGGGCAAGCAGGAACCTCCAAAAAATGATAAACTCATGGAGCCGGTTTCAGAGCCTCCGAAAGACGTGGCCAGCGATATGTTCGTTGAATATGAGGATGGGGAAATCGAAGATTATGAGCACGATGGGGACAGCGACGACGATGTCGAGATCACCGACGAGGAGGACGAGGTTTCCGACGTAGACGATAGTGATCTAATGAACCGGCTGGATGCCAAGTACGGTCGCCTTCCCGCAAAGGAGTACGAAAGCGATCCCGACTCGGACGATCCAAGCTGGACACGTAATTACTAAATTCAACCACCGAATCCATCTTCATCTGACTCACTTTCGATTATCACTTACATATGTAAGAGCTACTTTAAGACACGTTCAAACAGATCGCATTACCTGACACTATACAGTAAGTGTTAACGTAACAAAGGTGCCGTAAGGTGGAGTTTTTCTAGGCCTTAACCGTTCAAAATTTCATGACATTTCTCTAAGCTATTCATAGCTATTCATTGTGAAAGTACTAATCCGAAATGTACTCCTTAACAGAAATCAAGCCTAAAGAAACTCCTGCCGAGAAGGATGAACCTTTTGAACAGGAGCTGCGCAAGGCAAATCAGGAAATGATCCGAGAGGTAAGCTTTAACCTTTCGGGAATTTAAACCAGGATTAACTAGCCCATATATCTCTAGCTCAACAATCACTAAAGAAATCACAAGAAGCACAACTCATTTCATAGCTTTAGTTTATGTTTGCTTGTTTACCAGTTATGCCTATGATTTAGCATCGTAAGATTTTGCAACGATTTTAGTCATGTAGTCAAGTCATATAACTCTAGGGATAAGCTTTTTGAAAAACCCACTTGTCTGGGGATTAATCTTTCACTAGTTCCCTTAACAAAGACACACCCAAACTTGGGGAAGTTTTGAGCTGTTCTATTTCCTGACAACTGGGTTTTATTTTAATCGCATGAATGTACTTGTACTTTTTAATATTTGCATGTTCCTTGCCTGGTTTTGTAACCCCTTTTTGCGTTTTTGGCTAATGAACCGCTAACTAATATACACCACACCCAAGAACTTCGCCCAAGCCCTGCGTTCCTTTAACATGCTCACCCAACGCTACACCGACGAGCCACTGGCCCACCTGGGCAAAGCCAAGGTCCTGGCGCATTTAGCCGAACACCACCGGAGCAATCAGCGCCTGTTGGAAGCCATCGATGCCTACAAGCGATACCTTGCCTTTGAAGAGTTGGTTGCCAATGATACGGAGTTCATAGCTGCTGGCGAATCCTGTATAAAGCATATGAGATTTTTGGGTGAGTATTACACAAACAAATGAAACTAACTACTATCTTTATGTCATGGTAAAAAGCGTAGTCTGTCCATGTAATCTATATGTAATGTACTATATTTAAATTAAAAACAAAGAACCATTTTCTGTTTAGAATCTTTTTAATAAGATAACGGTTTAGTCAAGTTACAGACACAGACAACAAACTCAAATTCTATCCACTAGCACATCTCTTGTGTTTTTTGATTGAAATTTAATTCTATATTATAATTTTATTGTATGGTATCGACCATCTTTAGGTGATCACCATCAGGCAGTAACCATCCACGAGCTTCTTATAGACCGTTCGCCAGGCAATCCCCACCTACGCAACCAACTATCACTCACACATCTCATGGCCAACAAGTAGGTGAGGCAGTAGGTGACCTCCTTATTTTTCCAAAGCGACAATACAACTGATTCTTTCCTTACAGCCTCCGCCAAGTTGAAAAGGTTTCACGTATGACCCTCGAAATGTCGCCGGATGACGCAGTGGCTCAACTGCACTATGGCTTGGCCCTCAAGCAACTGTATGGAGACTACCTGCAGGCGCTGCCATTCCTCAAGTTCGCCGTGGAATCCCTGGAGGAGGGAACTCAAGAGCCCTTCTTTTACTTGGCGCTCGGAGAGACATTGCAGCGCTTGTCCCGCCAGTCCGAAGCCCTGAAAGTTTATTCTAAAGGAGTGAAAAAAGGTTTCTTCGAATCTCAGTATCAAAGATCACTATACAACGTTCCTGGCTTAAAAGCCCAACCATTTTGGGAGCCCCAGGAAACTGGCTATCAGCGTCATTTGGAAAAGCTGCAGTTTCATTGGCGCTCCATTAGGGATGAAGCATTGGTTCTGATGGGAAAAAGTGGGTTTTTTGAAGATGAGGCGGAACAACTGCGTCACAAAGGCGTCTGGCAACAGTTCGAACTGTTTGCTCAGGGCCACCGAATAGAAAAAAATTGTCAAAGAGCTCCTAATACCTGTGCTTTAGTGCAGCAGTTCCCTGAGTCTAGCGGATGCCGGCGGGGTCAGGTTAAGTTCAGCGTGATGCGGGCCAACACGCATGTGTGGCCACATTGCGGGCCCACCAATTGCCGGCTTCGGGCTCACCTTACCCTGGTGGCCCCAGAGCCGGAAAAAACCGTGCTCCGTGTAGCGGAGCAGGAAAGGTAAATGTGACTGACGAAGAACTCTGGGTTTAAAAATAAACTAATTTTCGTCTCCCTAGGACCTGGCGTGAAGGTGACCTGTTTATCTTCGACGATAGTTTTGAACACGAAGTTTGGCACAATGGATCGTTACCCCGATTAGTGTTTATCTTGGACATGTGGCATCCGGACTTGAGCTTTCATCAGCGCCGCAGTCTGCCCCCAATTTGATGCACCCGGTTCATAAGCCTGTAATTTAGAGCAATTTCCCGCCCCACATCAATCGTTCATTGAATCCCCATTATTACATACCCATGTGTTTATGTATTATTGAAACTATACCTCTTAATGGATAAGCTAAACATGAAAGCGTGTTTAGGTTTAGACACTCTACGTTAAGCTTTGATGGGCGCTATTGTACTTTAAATACACGAATAATAATCTGTAGGATTTGATAAGTGCTGGTATTATCTTAAAACTTAAATGATGGGTTTAGACCGGCTTAATAGAGTTGCTAAAGCGACGCGCCACACAGGATTGTATGCAATGGGAGTTAATATAAAAACTAAAATTTCTTTCATACAATGGAGTTGTTTTGAAATGTTGCTTATCGCATTGGGAGCACTGTTGTCGTTGGCTGCTGTTGGCGGCGATTCCTTAGACGTGTGCCTGAACGACCTTGGATGCTTGAAGGGCACCGAAATGCCAGGATATCAGCGTGGTAATTTTGAGGCTTTCCTTGGTATTCCCTTTGCTCAACCCCCAGTTGGAGAGCTGCGCCTAAAGGTGGTGCCTTCCTGCGAAGTGCATTTCTTCAAGGATTAATCTATGCTTGCCGTTTAGAATCCTATGCCAGCTAATGCTTGGAGCGGCGTTCGGGACGCAGGAGTGGCCATGGACAGCTGCTTGCAAAGGAATTATTTTGCCGCAGGCTGGCCGGTGACGGGTGTGGAGGATTGCCTGTATTTAAATGTCTACAGGCCCAAGGCATAAGCGTCACCTACCTCATCTTAAAGAGCTCTTTTGCAAATTCATTTTTATTTTACAGATGGAATCCCTTAATCCCTTGCCCGTTATGGTCTATTTCCATTCGGGTGGATTTTTTAGCGGCTCTGCTCATCCCTTAGCCAGTGGGCCCGAATACCTAATGGATTCTGGTGGCGTAATTGTGGTTACAATTAGTTATCGCCTTGGTCCTTTTGGCGAGTTGATTCGCTATCTCTAAATATCACATTTTTTTAACGCATTCCCCTTTAGGCTTCCTAAGCACGGGCGATGAGCAGATGTCAGGTAATTTCGGACTTAAAGATCAGCGCTTAGGACTGCAGTGGGTTCAGCGCCACATAGGCAGTTTTGGTGGCGACTCGGAGATGGTAACCATCTTTGGGCACAGTGTCGGGGGAATCTCTACTCACCTACATATGCTTAGTCCAAATTCAAAAGGTAAGCTGTTTGGGTTTTTACGGATACTAAAGGACCAATGATAGTTCTCCAAATTCTATATTTCCCTGAGGTTTGTTTCATCGCGCTATGTCCTTGACTGGCACAATCTTTATTCCGGCCATTAAAGTACTGAAAGATCCACTTGGACAGACTCGACACTTAGCAAAGGTGGCTGGTATCGAAGAGGCGGATATCCTTTGTAGCAAGGATCTCGCTAATGCACTACGGGAAGTGGATCCCATGAAACTTTTAAAAAGTGTCGATAGCCTCAAGGTGTGGTACACTTTGCCCCAAATCAGTTTGATGCCTGTTTTAGAGCCAGAAGGCCCTGATGCCTTCCTAGTCGTCGATCCATTGGCATCACACTTGTCTGGTGGCATCCAACAGGTCCCTTGGGTAATAGGCGTCAACTCGCGTGCTGGGGAGGGTTCCCTAACACTGTTGCAAGCCTTCGGCGATTCCAAACGGCTGGAGGAGTTCAATGAGAGCTTCTTGGAACACATATCCTTGGCCCTTAATCTGCCGTTGGGTACTTCCCCAGGCGTCGTACAGGATATATTGGATGCATATCGATTCCAAGGAGAAAGCCTAAACAACGACACTCTTCTGGCTCTTGCAGAGATCTCTGGGGACTTTAACTTTTACTATCCGCTTTATGAAACAATCGTCTCATATGCAGGATATGCAAATCTTGAAAAGAATCCATTATATATTTATGTCTTTGAGTTCCAAGGATTGCGTTCCGCTTCTTCGCTTTTCAGTGGAAATAATTTCACTTACCCAGTGGGAGCAGTCCATATGGACGATGCTATACATACAATTCGCATAAGTGCTGCTCTAGAGGATTTTCCGCGGGACTCCTTAGATGCCAAAGTGACTCAAAGAATAACTGAACTATTGACGCAATTTGGAAAAACGGGGTGGGTATACCATAAACTAAAAGTTTTAGGAAACAATTCTTTATCCAATCTATTTTCTAACTTAACTACCAGAATTTTTCACAAGGACGCCACCTGCCAGGCATCGGACCTTCAGGACCAAAATATGTGCAGTCTCTTGCTATTTGGCGGGTCCAATGGAACCTTTGAAGAAACTATCCAGAACAGCCTAAATCTTACGGCCTTTTCTTTATGGAAAAAGTTGTATTTTCCAAATTAATAGGGCCCTGTCGGTTCAGAGTTATTTTAACCTACTTTTGTATGTTTTATTTAAATATATGCCACCAGTTAAATAAAAAGTAGAACGGAACTCTCAAGCCGACTTGGGTCGGCTGTCCCATTGTGAAGGTCTGGCATTGTTCCTTTTTTATTAAAGACTGCTCCCCTTTTTGCAATTTTCTTACATTCGAAGGTCAATTTAAATAATATGGTATGCAGGCTGGGCTCAGAATGCGATTAAGTGCGAATAACAGAGTAAAGATAAGATAGGCCTTCTGTGATCCGCATCCCAGGCTCAACCCCTCTGGCCTGCTCCAAACGCAAGACTTTCTACGTTCTCTGGCGCGTGTTTCAAATTACCTGAAACCAGATTTAGATTCGGATCAAGATCGGAGGAGGCCAGTTGCAGTTCCAGATCAATTGATATCCGCAGTTAACAAGCATAAGCCGTGTGAGCCTCGCTCGTGCTGCTTTGAATAAATTTTCCGCTTGCGAGATCGGTTGCTTCTCGCCTCTGATCGTAAAAAAAGTTGGGTTCGTATAAATGTATGATATATGTACATACATAGGTATAGGAATCGGAAAAGCTTGGATAGTTTAAAAAATGATGAATATATGACATTTACATATTATAAAGTCATTAAGATTGTTGAATTCGACTAGACTAGGTCTTTTTTCTCAGTGAACGAGAAAGAGAGAAGTCAGAACAGCAGGCCGAAGCAGAGTTTTTCCTCTGCTGGAGTTTACGATTAAAATGAATGCTGACCCTCGATCGCTGCTAGATCGATTTGGACCCTTGAAGAGGACGGTTCTTCGAAGCAATTTCTCCTTTGCTATATCCAAAGGTAAGTATTGCTGTCTTTTGTGAATGGGTAGCAACTGCCATTTAGTTAAGGCCAACTCCGATTTAGAGCTTGCATCATCAAAACCACGTCAAAATAATTCTTTGGAAGTCCCCAAAAAACAAGAGCATAGGCCGATAATTAATTAGCCGCCATTGGCTTAATTTCAGTGACCGCCAACATGAGTCAACCATGGTTTTTGGTGGTGGTGGTGGTGCTGCTCTGTTATTGCGATGGAACCATCTTCACTTCCACGGCTACCCAGTCTACCACAGTCTCTAATGCCGGAACCCAATCAGTGGATTCACTCACCGTTTGCCCGCCAAGTGTGGGCTGTCTGAAGGGCACATTTCGCGCGGGTTACCAGTCGGAGCGGTTTGAGGTCTTCATGGGCATTCCATACGCCCTGCCGCCTGTTGGAGAGCTGCGATTCAGTGTGGGTTCAGTCTCAAGTGTCCTCTATTGCTAACGGAAACTTTTGGGTTTTCAGAACCCCAAAGCGATGCCGAAATTACTAGGTGTCTACAATGCCAGCCAGCCAAAGATGGACTGCATCCAAAAGAATTACCTTCTACCCACACCCGTTGTTTACGGTGAAGAGGACTGTCTATATCTAAATGTCTACCGACCAGAGGTAGGAACAGAGTCTTTCTATTGAAAACCACTCTATATAGTGATATATTGTTTCACAGTCCCGAAAATCTCGTCTTCCTGTGATGGTCTATATTCATGGCGGTGGTTTCTTTGGCGGTTCGGCCGGACCAGGGGTTACGGGGCCTGAGTATTTTATGGATTCCGGAGACGTTATACTGGTAACCTTGGCTTATCGACTGGGCCCGTTGGGTAAGTTTGATTAAAGTTCCAATGCTCTTTTTTCATTATCAAGGAGAATGAATACCGTTTAGTGATTTCCTTCCAGGCTTTCTTTCCACCCACGATGCTAGCATGCCTGGAAATTTTGGCTTGAAGGATCAGAATATTGCTTTACGCTGGGTAAAGCGAAACATTCGCTATTTCGGGGGCAATCCTTTGTGTGTGACTATCTTTGGACAGAGTGCCGGGGGTGTGTCAACCCATATGCATCTATTGAGCCCGCGGTCCAGAGGACTCTTTCAACGTGTCATCAGCATGAGTGGCACGGCCAATGTTCCGTTTGCCATTACGGATGAGCCTTTGAAGCAGGCCCGTCGCTTGGCAGAGCTTGTTCAGGTTGAAGATGCCCGGAATCTCAGCACTGCAAAGTTAGTCCGGGCACTCCGCCGAGTTGATGCCGTAGACTTACTGAATGCTGGGGATGGCCTCAAGTTCTGGAATGTTGATCACATGACCAATTTTCGACCTGTAGTCGAGATGGGTATTCCCGATAGGGAGGCCTTCTTCAGTGAGCATCCGAAAAATATTATAAAAAATGGTAAGCGAAAGACAATGCCCTTGCTCCTTGGCACTGTGCCGGGAGAAGGAGCTGTACGAGTGGTAAACATCAATGAAAACCGGACTCTTCGCGAAAGCTTCAATTCCCGCTTCGACGAACTTCTGCAAGAGCTAATGGAGTTTCCTCCCGATCTTGACGAGGGGAGGATTAAGCAGAGCATGGAACTGCTGATGGGCGAGTACTTTCAGGGCCAACATAAAGTCAATGATGACACTGCTCAAGGTTTCATGGATGTAAGTTTCTACGGAGAGTCTAATAAATTATATTTCACTTTAAACTTCATATAATCGCATGGCATATATTAAGATCCCTTTTTCCCAATTTCTCTTATCATAATTTTCTCTTGACCTATGATTTGATTTGTAATCTACTTTTTTACACAAATATATTTGTAATTAGCTTATCACAGATAGGGGCTTCAAGCAACCCCTTTACAATGTCATTCGCAAGGAAGCTTGCCAAGGCGTGAATCCTGTATTCATGTACAGCTTTAACTACCGAGGACCTCTCAGCTACGCTTCGGCTTATACTGTCGCTGATGTGTCTGGAAAATATGGAGTGGTTCACTGCGATGATCTTCTTTACCTCTTCCGCAGTCCCTTAATTTTTCCCGACTTTGAAAGAAACTCGACAGAAGCCAAAGTAATTAAATCTTTTGTGGATTATTTTGTTCACTTTGCAAAGTTCGGGTGAGTGTAACTCAATGAGACTTGTGTAACAATCAACAACAATATAATTGCCGATTTTTTATGCAGAAAGCCCAGAAATGGCGACACCCTGAACCCGTGCTCCGAAGAACTGCTACAATCACGCCCCAGTGGCATTTGCGATTACCAAGAGTTTGTAAACTCCCCAGAGGGCTTTGAAATCAAGGTGTCCCAAGACTTTCAGACCGGCAGAGTTAAGCTTTGGAACAGTATACTCAATGAGGACACCAATGGTTTCTAAATAGCCATCATAGCCAGATCAAATATTGTTTGGTTCTGATTATACACCGGTATGTTTCCGAGAAATATACATACATACTCGTATATATTATAAAGAAAAAACTACTTGCGATAAATAGCACTAAGATTCTAAAATGCCATGCTTGTTTCTGTACTATTTTTCTATAAGCCTAAAGAGAAACTCGCCCAAGTTAATTGGTTTTGCCTTGCACTTCTACTGCCAATTGCGAAAAACTTGATAAGCCAGAAAATTTATTGCTACACGTGGCTTACATCTACGGCGGGAAACGAGCAATTGGAGCAGGTTTTAATGGCAAATTAAGTTTTCGCTGTGTGTCGGCAACAGAGAAAAGAATATTAATATTTCCCAGATAAACGGACTACACAACAATTATGCTTTGTTGTTAATTAAATAGTAGGAATATTTGCACTCTGTTGCATCTCTAAGGTTAAAGTTAAGTTTCTGGACTTTCCATTTCCTAAGGACTAATTACAAATAAGGACAACAAATATAATATTTGTCCCCATTTTAAAGTATGCGTTCAATGAACTTTATCATCTGACGGTTTTTGTTGTGGCTGTTTCCTGGCAAATTAGGTTAAAACATGCCACTGTCCTATCCAACTGGACTTGTGTCAACTGCAAATGAAATCAATAATCCTAACGAAACCACAATTGTGACAGGTCCTGCAGGACATTACGGTTAGTTCCAGTTGGAAGTTGCAAGTGCATAGTACTATTATGGAATTGGGTAGAAAAATAGCTATTGTTCCCGTTTTGCTGGTGGGATTTCAGCTCTCCATGTTCGATGCGTACCTAAAGAGTGTTAGAGTGGAGGAGATTCCTTTCGAGGGAAAACAGGTACTCAGGAGCAGTCATCGATCCAGTGGAATTCACCTGATTTCAAGTCTCGAGCATCAGCGCACCTTCTTGCACCTGTTTCATGTGCCCTGTGAGTGTGATTTCTTACCTTATTTTTTAAATTTTGAAATATAATTTAAGACAACAATCTAATCTAAAATCGAAATGAAAAAAATGTCACAGATATCATCTGCTTTTACGCTGCGAAGGGTAAGTGGCCGTATGTGCCAGGATTCATGAAATATCGTGTGGACAATGCTGCCCGTAGTTTCTTTCATCAGAACGACAGCTTCATCAAACAGTTTTGTACCAAGTGGATACAGGTGAAGGAGTGCTTTCGCCCCATTTTTGGTGAGTAAGTCAAGAGCATGATCGCTATGGATCAATGTGGAAATTGTCCGATTGCAGACAAGTCCAACACCACAAGCACTGAGGCGGAGGTGGAGACCCTGGATGTTAAGATCCGACAGCAGTGTGATTGCGACAAACTTCTCTCTACGGAGGCACCAGTACCCGTGGTATACTTTGACAAAAATTACATTGGAAATGTAAGCTCCGAAACTATCCTAAACACTATCGAGTTTCTCGAGAGCTTTCTGCCGCCGCCCACTAAAAAACACAAGCGCAAGAATCGTGTGCGAGGTCGCTTAGATGAAATCGATATTGATTAGGCCTTGCGCTTTGGTAATTTGAATAAACTTATAATTTGGCAAATAAAAAGTTACACCTCACTTTGCAATTTAAATTTTGGCGCTAGTTGTTTGGGCTTTGAAAAAATATCGATATATTTTCTTTGAATCAAATAAAATATAAAAGGGCGGGTATAATTTTTAAGAAGCATACATGAAAATTTATAATAAAAGTCTAAAATTAAAATAAATAATAGTAAAGAATGAAGAGTTAATTTTGTGCGCATTCGCAGCACTCCTTTTATAGCAAAAATTTATCGATATCTCGCTATAAATGAATATTTTCCACAACCCAAATACTGGTCACACTAATCGGTTAAACCATCATCTCGGCGGCTCTGTGAAAATATATTTTTACCCTTGTAAACAATTAGCAATCAATCGGGAAAGCAAGCGGTAGAAGACTGCACCACCACCGCGTCGGTAGACTATTCAGTGCCGATCACTCATATCGGCAGGCGGTGATTATTGATAACGTAACTGCGGTGCTCCGAGCTACTCAAGCGACGCCCAGTGCTAGTGTGCGTGTGCCGCGTTGCAAATTTTCGTTGTTGCTATTGATCCGATTCCGCGAATCTGAACTAAAACTACTAGCTTGGCGTGAAGAGAACGGGTGAATGTCGCAGAAACATCAAAAGCAATCCTACCAGCCGCTACCCACCGCGGCCGCCATGGATAATCCAGCGATGAGCCAGAGCAGCAGCAGCAGCAGCGGCAGCACCAGCAGAGGCGGCAGCCACGAGGATGTTGCCAATCTGGCCCCAGCCGGAATACCTGCCACATACTCATCGCAGCAGCTGATGCCTTCAGATTCAGATAGCATGGAAGAGGAGCGTCATAGTCTACGTCCCCGCTCTCACGCCCATCCCCACCCCCATCCAATGGGGGAACACATTCTGCCGCCCGCGGCTGTGCCTCTTAGTCTAAGTGCTGTTGGCAGATCCCAGTGGTTCACGGTGGCGGTGCTCTGCTTTGTGAACCTAATCAATTACATGGACAGATTCACGATTGCTGGTAAGTATTCTTAATAATAGAAGCGGGAACTATTATCTATTTCTGGGACACCCAAATATGCGGGTGTTTAGTCTAGGATCTTGTATAGCTGGTGACGTTAATTCTTCGACATGTATTTGTTGACATTAGAGCAAGCGATTGCTGTAGATAAAAGTTAATCAACTTCCCAGAGAGTTTCCCAGATTGCTTCCCAGAGATGCGCTGTTTTCAAAACTACCCATAAAGATTGCGTACTCAAATACATATTATTTATGTGACTGTAGGCATGACTAATCATTACAAATTGAATCACGCGATCTGAAAATATTCAACCCAACACGACAGAACAGACGGAAGCTTTATCACTGGCTAATGCCACTTATCAGTGGTAAAGGGAACTGCTTCCTCGGGACTTCACAGAGTTTCACTCTTTGGCAGGCAATCAATCAAGAGCGTTTCGCGAACTTTCCTAGCACAAGGGTGTGATATTAGATATTAGGTGCAGGGCACCTGACGTGGACTGATCTTAGCCAGAGTTGAGTATTCGTGATCATTGATCAGAGGATCCGCCCGCGTGACAATTAGCGACTAATCGTATGTTCGTTGAGTTGATTGTCTCGAATTGCTCACTCTACTCGGTTTGTGTTTATTTTTATTAACAAATGGGAGTCTAGCTTATTGGTCTTCTATGCGGATGCGGGCGCCTTCAATGAAACACTACAAGTATAGCTACAGACCGGAGAATGTTTACTGAGTCTCACACTCAGGGAGTCGCATCTCACATTCCACTTCACAAGCACCCTTGGAAACTAAACAGAGACTTGTTTACTTACGCGATTACAGGGAGCAACCAGTTATGACTAAAAACGGTCACCCCACACGGGTCGGGTTATTATGGCTTGCACAAGCTCATTTTTATATACAAATCATTGCAAAAAGTCTATCCAATACTCGGTAATCATACACCTAATATTATTATTCGAAAATCATCAGAGTGGCAGCATTATTTTTTTTTTTACTTATTTCAGAGTTCTGTTGGACAATGTAAGCCCTTTATCAGCTGATTACTATTGCGAGACTTAGCAGACTTGGCAGAACTCAATTAGAAATCGATTTTATACTGCTCATTAGACTGGGGTAGATTTAATGCCAAATCCTTATGTATTCATTCAGTGGATCGCATGACATTGAATCAGGAACATAGAGGAAGCAGAATGTTACTCACTGCAATGGGGTTGATAACAATTAAAAGTAGCCAGTGCAGGTGCGGACACGTGTTGCTTTGAATTTATAGAGTTTAAAGAGAAGTGCAGTGATTAGATTACCTTGTTCAGTATTTCGACACAATACCACGTTTCGTTTACTGCTGCTTGTTTCAGGTGTCACCCGATGTCGGACTTGATTATAATTTAAACCGCGTCTGGCCTTTGCTGCGGCTGACCTTCCAACTTTTCGGCAGACGCTAGTGCTGCATATAATTTCTTCTTGTACAAGTATAAGTGGTGGCTGTGCCTTTTGTTTCGTTCAATCAGTTGACTTTATGTTTGCGAACTTTGATCGGGACAAAGCTCTGCTAGTTATTTTGGTCAACAGATACAAATGTGGGGTAAATGCTGCATATATGTATGTATGCCACATCCGATATATATTCCGTTTGCTTTCGACGTAATGTTCTTGGCTTCCACCCAGAAACGAAAACAAATCTAAATATTTTCCTCTTCTCATTCGAAACATTTGGTTCTCGTTAAACTTCATTAAAAGTCCTTCGTTTTCTTAGTCTCTCTCTTAAAATTCAATCAAATTAAGGAAAGAAAAAGAAAGTAAAGCCTTGATATTGCGAATTTTCAAAATATAATACTATCACTTTTCATTTCGCAAAAGTGCCGCACGTAATGCATAATGTATCTAGTACCTACACTTTGCATATCTTTATCCAAGACTGTGTTTGAGGTTTACACAATTCGCAATCCGCAAATCGCAATCCACAACGTCATGGGTTCTATTTGGCATTTTTGTGTCAACAACCTACGCAAGGGTGCATTTTCTTGGTGTTTCAAATAAATTAAATTAAACAGCGGAAGCCTAGAAGGGATATCGTAGAAAATGTTGGGGTAGGGGCCGAGTCAGAGCTATGGAGAGCTCTTTCGCTTTGTTTCTCCGTCCTCTTCGCTTTCACAATTGATTTCCACCTGGTCGGAAAGAAAGTTTTTCTCCGGGTCTCGGTCTTGGTCTCGGTCTCGGTCTCTAGCATTCAAATGCATTCCAAGCGAAAGTCTCAGTCACACGCAGCCTCAGTTTTTAGCCGAAAAATATCTGACAGATATATATGTATATTCCGTTTAATCATCGGCTGATTTTAAAGCGCTTACGTTGCACATATCGCGCGATATTTCAAGTTTATCGTCACCCAATGCTGGGGGGCACTCGGAGAGGAACCTCACTGAGAACAGTCACTTTCGGTCGGAACAACTTTTTCATTCATGGCATTGAGGTTCTGTTCCTGTTGTAGGAACTACTTGTATAAATGTATAAACAATACTTTTACATATGGTATCTTTACTCATTAGATATATATTTCGATTCAATAACAAACTAATACATTTTTTCGCATTTGTATAAGATCGCTTTCAAAAAGTATTTAAAATCGAACCAATTCTCTCACTATTTAGTCATTTTTGAATTGCTTGTCAAGTGGAGAGAGTGTCGAGTGGAGAGAATCCAAACGGGTTCTCGACTGCGGTTACCGGCATATTCGGTGTGGACACCCTCTTCAAGTGGGGATGGGGCTTTGGGGAAGGGGAAGAGGAATTCTACGTACTGCGATACGCTTTTTGCCACCGCTTCTGTTTTTGGCACTGACACACTGGCAGTCAGGCAGTCAGGCAGGCCAAGAATGCTATCAACAATCGGAATTTCTTGCGGGGATTGTGGGGATTGCCAGATTCCCCACCCCTTGGGGTGTGCCCCACTCTCTTCGCTCAATCTCAATTTCGCTCTCCATCGGTCTCTCCACCAACGTTATGCACCGCACAAATACCATTATCGCGTGGCGTCCTCCAACCGTTACGTCACTTGGCAAGTCAAACAAACGCGCTGATTGGTCGAAAACATCGTACGATAAATTTCTCAAAGCGAAACGGGCAAAAAGACCCAGAAAATGGAATAATTAAAAAGCAAACGCTGATTCACTGCAGCAACAGCTTCGTCTTATGTGGGTAACGGGGCGGGGTGGGGTGATGTCTTGGAGACTCTCTCTTTGGGGTCTGTTGGCTTTCTGCCTTTTCTCCGTCATTTTCCTGGCTTTTTTCTGCCTTTTGGCCCAACTTGTTGAGCGTTTTATGGTTGCTTCATTGCCGGCATATCATTTCGATCGCTCTCTCGATCTCACTAAATTGTGTTTACTTTTGGTGCTAGCGTACTTAGGAAGTTAAATTTCTTGATGTTATTTTATAGAAATTCGCCAGGGGCCAATGTACGAAGAATAGCTTCTGAAACAGACACACCCCAGACGAAAGCAGCTTTGAGCTCAGGTTGAGGTGCATGTTGAATCGCCTAATCTATATGCATAGGAAGAATATTAACTTTGATGGCAAACAGTTATCGAGGGAGGTCGTTTTGGCCATTAAATCTTGGCCTGCATATTGCTGGCTAATGAATTCAAAAATGACCTCTTCGAGAAGGTATGCAGGAAATAGAGAGAATCTCGTGATCAGTAACGGCATCTTTTATTGACATACAAACTGATGGAGCTTTTGGCAGTCTACCGTATGAAATCGATAAAAAAAAATAGGCGTAGTATTGCATATAAATTGTTGGAGCTTTTGCAAATCTACCGTGTGAAATCGATAACAAAAAGGGGGCGATAAAGGGGGGAGTGCTGTCTCATCAAGGACGGTCTTTATCTTTGTCGTTGATTCGTTTTAATAGATATTGATGTTTTAATTAATGAACTTTAGGGCAAACTATGAGCCATATACCATACTTGATCAATTGCCAATTATAGGCACTTCACAACCCTCTCTAAGCCAGCAGAGGCTTACGAAACTATTTATTATCAAGAAAGCAACAATAGGTACAATATTCCAGTAAATTGTTCGTAAACTTCTACCAAATTTAAAATAAAATAAACTACAACCCTTATTTAAATTAAAATAATATTTAGCATCAAGAACTAACAATTCTGTATTTCTTAGGTGTTTTGACGGATGTGCGGGATGACTTTGAAATTGGAAATGATAGTGCGGGGCTGCTTCAGACCGTTTTTGTGATATCGTACATGGTCTGTGCCCCGGTCTTTGGATACATGGGGGATCGTTACTCCCGCCCATGGATCATGGCGGTGGGCGTGGCATTGTGGAGTACTACGACGCTGGTGGGTTCGTTCATGAAGGAGTTCGGATGGTTCATCACCTTCCGAGCGCTGGTGGGGATCGGAGAAGCCTCCTACAGCACAATTGCGCCCACAATAATCTCGGATCTGTTTGTCACGGACATGCGCTCCAAGATGCTGGCGCTGTTCTACTTTGCCATTCCAGTAGGATCCGGCCTGGGGTAAGTCTAGAGATTCTGCTGATCCGATCAAAGATCCGACCGACCAGCTTGCCAGAATGAGGTCTTATCTGTCACCAGGCGATGAGATGCTAAATGCTCTAGGGGCAAAGACTAGAATCTTTTCGGGATTCTAATCAGTAAGCCACAATCTGTTGCGAAGCGTGAGAAGCATCACGAGACTTCTGCCGGCAATTGATATTGGTTTTCGGTCGGAATGCCGGTCGTAATTGGCGCCTTTAATTGAATTTGAGTGTCAGGTCAATTAGGAGGTTGATTGGCATTTATGCACCGCCTAATTGGCATCCAATGCAACGGGTCAACTGATCGGGATCATAGAATTATTAATAGCCTCTTGACTTTTCTCTTTTTAGATACATCGTAGGCTCCAAGACAGCCCATCTGGCCAACAACTGGCGCTGGGCTCTGAGAGTCACCCCCATCCTTGGAATTTTGGCCGTTCTGCTGATTGTTCTTATCAAAGACCCACCGAGAGGTCATAGTGAGGGATCGCAGAACCTTCAGGCCTCCACCTACAAGCAGGACATCTACGCCTTGCTCAAAAATCGGTCTTTCATGCTGTCCACAGCAGGCTTCACCTGCGTGGCTTTTGTGGCCGGTGCCTTGGCCTGGTGGGGACCATCCTTCATCTATCTAGGCATGAAGATGCAGCCGGGCAATGAGAACATCGTTCAAGACGAGTAAGTATTACAAAGTAGACTCTTGAAACGACCCTATTTTCACGGGGGCAGAGATTTTGTTTCTTTCTTCAAACACTGTTTAAAAATTCTTAAAACTCTGCTCCTGAAAATGGGTTGTAGACTTTCTCAATCGTATGAGACTTTAAAATCTACCTACGATCAAACATGGATTACAATTCATTGCTTCTAAAGCATCTCATATAAGTTCGGCATCGTGGCCATGTTGGCCGGCTTGATCGGCGTGCCTCTTGGCTCCGTTTTGGCCCAGCGCCTAAGAGGCCGGTACGAGAACTGTGATCCGTACATCTGTGCGGTGGGACTCTTCATCTCGGCGCCTATGGTCTTTCTCTCTCTGGTGATGCCCCAGAACAGCGAGAGCTGGTGCTTTTTCTTCGTGTTTTTGGCCCAGGTGGCCTTAAATCTGTGCTGGTCGATAGTCGCGGATATGCTACTGGTAAGAATGCATTTGCTGCATTGAAGTATTAATTAAGAAGCAAGCCAAAGCGATCAAGAAAGCCAACTAGCTCGCCGATCATCGAAGTACTGAGACGAACTATAGAGACTGTATTAGTCTCTAAACCTAATCCTAATCCTAATCCTAATCCTTTTTAAACATTTTATAACCGAGACTGGCTGCATGCAAGATACTCTCAAAGACTATAATGTATTGCAAGGAAAGTCCGGACGCTGAAGCAAAAACTAACTGAAGGTGAACTTCCTCCTAAAATTTATCATCTAGCGTTGCATTCAAGTTCGGATTCATTACAATGTTGGCGGGCCTGATCGGTGTCCCGCTAGGCTCGTTCCTCTCGCAGTTCCTGAAAAAGCGCTTTCCAACCGCCGATCCAATCATCTGCGCCTTCGGCCTGCTCTTGAGTGCTCCTCTGCTGACCGGGGCCTGCCTGCTGGTGAACAGTAATTCCGCGGGCACCTATGCCCTAATATTTTTCGGGCAGTTAGCTTTGAATTTAAATTGGGCAGTTGTTGCGGATATCCTGCTGGTAAGCCAAGACCGTCAACGGGAGCTCGATTCCCCGCTTTATGCTTTCTTAACTTTGCACCACAAGTATCGTTTCTAATTACACGCAGAAATTATTATATAAACATTAACTTTTTACTGTTATAATGAAAACAAACATTGCCTGAAATCGCATCCTTTAACCCTACATGTTGTCCTCATCTACATTTTGTCTGGTTTTGGTCATCATAATATCGGTTACCGTTTTGGTAGTGGCAGTGTGTTAAAACTCCAAGGTATTGTCATTATTTTTGTTTATATATCATTTGTTTAAAATATCAAATTATTTACCATTAACTTCAACATCAACAAAATCAACATCAGGTGTCATTAGATGATGCAAGAACCAATATCAGCAGCGTCGGCTCCTGACAAAAGATAATACTATACCTCAGTTATGTAATTTTAATCTCTCGGATAAGGAGATAATTGTTGTAAGACCGGACCCTTGGGTTAACTGCCATATCAGGCTTGTAGACATAATAATCTAGATCTAGAACTACGTGAAAACTTTTGATATTTGGCCCGGTCTGTTCTAAATTTGGCAGATCGTCAGGCAAGACGATATATATGTACGTTTGTGCTTATATATATGTACCGACTACCCACTACCCACTACCCCGCACATGCACTATTTTCTATTTTTGTCAACTCTTTCCACCACACACTTGCCATTGCAAACAACAACCCCGACAATAGATCGCCCAAAAGGTTTTACGTAGTGACTCTTTTTTAATTTTAATTGTTGATTTATATTGTGATGTATTTGTACAACATTCTTCATCCACATACGGCTTTTGCACACCCACAACCCACAGTTTTCACGTAAATCCATCAAACTATTGTTTATAACAGTAAAAAATTAATGAGTAACGGTTTATTCAACGAAAAGCTTAAGATACATTCGCCTCGTAACTTAATCGTATTTAATCAGGTAGAGCTCGAACTGTTCCCAGCAGGGGCCCGCCACCGAGTCCGTTCCCATTTGTTTGACACAAACCCAAGAATGTTACTAGGTCAGTGATGGCACTTTATTGTCGCCCAAATTCTTAGGTGGCTCCATCTTTGGCGAGCTTTTGGCGATCTTAAAATTGGCGATAAAAAATTAAAATATTCGTAGTTTTATTTAAATTATTATTAGCACACTCGCATGCATAACAGCTTAATATTCATTTGTACATAATTAAATATTTATTAACTAAGTAGTAGTAGTATGTAATTTGGGAGAAGACTCTTAACGACTCAAGCCCTTGGGCGCTCCCTGGTTATGGTTTTTGTGCTTATTGCTTGGCTTTCCTTTTAACTAGAAACCCTTTTTTATACATTTTATTGACCCCACAATATCATCCAATCTTCTCTCTAGTATGTGGTGATACCTACTCGTCGTTCCACGGCTGAGGCCTTCCAGATCCTCATTTCTCATGCCTTGGGCGATGCCGGGAGCCCGTATCTTGTCGGAGCGGTAAGTAAACTATTTGTGATTCATCTTGAAACCTAGAACTCAATAAAATTGAAATTTTATACTAACAGATATCTGAGGCCATCATGAAACATTTACAAAAGAATCCCGGGGATTCCGGTTTGACTACAGAGATGGAAAGTTTGTCGCAGGTTGTGCAAAATGACACCGTTTCCGCAAATAGTCTCATCCGAGGAGCCTCAAATCTGATAGAAACCATAAGCTTGAACTCGGAAACAAAATCAGCAGAAGTAAGTATTGCTCCTTATAGAATAATTTTTGCTATTAATAGTCGTGTGTTTATTTCAGTTCTCGGAGGTGGTTCAGTTCGAAGGACTGCAGTACGCTCTTTTCTCCACCAGCTTTGTAGAAGTCCTGGGCGGAATATTCTTTATGATCACAGCCTGTTTCATTATCAAGGACAAGTACCTGGCTTCACAAGGTAAGCTAAAGTTTGGGTCGGATCTCACTAACCCTTCTACTTCACTAAAGTCTTTTGAATTTCATAAAGTCCTGATCAAATTATGACAACTGTTCAAATAAGACATTCAAATAAGATATTTTTCGGATCAACTTTTCTTTATTGTTTGCTCTTGGCAGGCATCAATGGATCGGCAGAGGCAGAGCGATCGTCAAATGCCTTGGCCAGCTGTCGCAAAGACATAGAATCCTTGAGCTCAGACTATTTGGTCCTGTGCACTGACATTGCTCTCCGCGAACGCACGTGATAACAACGCGTATTTAGGAAATATGTGTTCTCCACATATATCAAAGTGAATATTTTGTTTTAGCCCGTTTCCGGTAGGTGAAATGCTTAAAATTGTCATCTCGTTATGCGTGCGTTCTACTAAAAACTCTGCTTGCCTTTAACTTTGGCACCGTGCCGTTCTGTTTTCTTTTTTCAATGTTTTGTGTTTTGTATATGGTATATTAATTCAATAATGTATTTTTCTGAATGCCATTTCCTTTTGAATCTTACAGACGCTGCGCCCGAGCAGCAGCAGCAACCACAGCGGCGGGAACAGAACGTTGCCTAATACCAGCCGATCCTTGAGGTCATGCTGCGTACTCAGAGAACCGAAGATGCGCGGCTGGGTGAACTGATTCTGACTGAAAACCATCTTTAATTTAAATTCATGCTCACCAAGTGCACCATGCACATCTCAAAAATAGCCGGGGATCGCTTTTTATCTGATTAAGGTTTTTTTTGTCATGTTCCTATTAGGAAGAAAAGATCGGAGAGATTGAACGGACTGTCGGTATGCAAAAACCAAGCACGTTCTGTTTTCCGCTTGTAGATACAGTCGAATCCCGGAAATCCGTAACCGGCTAAATCGAAAATCTCATTAATTTGTAAAATATTTTATCCTCTTGATACAAATTCCCTATTTGGTAAAAAAAATTTAATACATTTGGAACCCATTGCTAATTTGAAGTATTTTTCGAAACCCAAGGTGACGATTTTCGATTGTAATGCAATACGACATTATTGTCGTCAAATTCTGCGTAATTCATGAAAAATTTGACTTCCTGGCTTTACGAACTATCGGGATTCGACAGTACATGCAAAACCACACTCTCACATGCACCCGAGTCATATAATTACTCTTAAAGTAATGCAAATGTAGCCGTAGCTATGTATATTTAGTTTTGGTATTTTAGGCTAAATTTAAATCGAAGAATGCATTTGAAATTGATAAAGTATAAGGATTATCCCATCCAATCGATTGCAAAGTGTGAAAAAGTGCCTGCTATTTTAAAAATGTTCAAAACTTTTATGTATATGATAATACGATTTGTAAATATATCTAAGAATACCGGCCCATTGGATAAGTGCATAGTTTGTAAAATCGGTCCTATCATAACGCCGTATTTTTCATCTTATTTTATGGTATATACAATCTAATATATAATAATCTTAGCTTTATTTAGTTAGAAATATGTAACAAATTGGAAAAAATACAGAATATTACAGAATAATTATATTATAAACCAAGAAACTAAACAGAATTAATTATCTGATTGTGTTTTGTTTTCCCAATCGGAGTTAACACTAAAAGACTGCAGATAATCGAAAATTCGATAGATTGATTTTTGCATTAGTCTTGGCAATGGAAATAAAAAGCAAAGATTTAACAGAAAATAACTTAAAGTTTAATTTTATTTCACCGTCCATAAGAACTATCTACTTAGTGCTAGTCCTTGGTCGAGTAATGTCGAAACCGATTTCGATCGGTTATTTTTGCAAATAGGTGAGTTCTTTACAAATTCAAAAAATCCGTATTATTTTATCAAAATATTACAATTTTGATTAGCAAATTTGGATATATAGCGTGGTGGCAGCTATTCAAAAGTGATGCAAAACTGAAGTGAAGTGTTGAGTTCCGCAGCAAAACAATCACAAAAAAATAACTGAATCAACAAAATAAAAATATATCAAATTAAACTCAAAAATATTTAAATTTACGTGATTCACGGGAGTTTTAAGCTTTCTAGCTAGTATGGCCGATCCTCGGAGCTACGAAGAAGTCATGAATGCCTCCACATCGCAGTGTGAAACTTTAATTATTTTATTATTAAAGCCTTAGTGAAATCTGTTTTTATGTTTATAGATTTCGGATTGATAGCCAACGTGCATTGTGGCGCACCAACGGCGCCACCACTGACCATGCACGCCCCCTTATACGAAACCTTCGAGACGACACCGGTGACTGTGGTCATCCCACCGCCAGTTCCTCCGATGTCCACGGAGATAATCGTGATCGATGGTTGTCCGGTCTGCCGAATTGGTTACCTGGAGAATACCTTTTTAGGGTGCGGTATGTGCTGCGCCATTTTTTTTGTTCCCCATTGGAATCTATGATGCCTGGCCATGCGGGAAAAGCGCTGCAACAACTGTGGAACGGTCTTCTAAGCAATCCCTATCCGCTTGGATTTCTGGGTTTCTGCACCTGTGACTTTTCTTTGTGGAAGCAAAATATATATTTTTGACATCTCAAAACTCCAATACCTTGTCAATTGCTAGCATTGCAATATTACACATTGTTTGTAAGTAAGAAACTTGGGTCTTTCCCTGCTTAGGGTAACGGTCTCATTCAGGGTTAATCCTATGTAAATTATATGGAATTAATGGACATATTATACTTTTACTACTTTAATTAATATTACTATTTAAGAGTTTTAAAAAGTTTTACCAAAGTTTCGCGACCATCACGATTTAAGTTATAGAATTTCTATGAAACAAACTCGTACAACCACTGCCTGCGATATTGTCGTCAAGCCGCGCTTCCGTTAAATTTAATTGAAATATAATGGAGGGCGTTTTTGAATTATGCCACTCGCCTTTCCCCGTTGCTGTATATATTTTTATCTCTTCAGCTCATAAAAGGCAAGTAAACAAGTGCCGTGGATCCGACGAAGACGGAAGCGGCCTAAATATACCCTATAGGATGGTTATATCATAAAATAAAATGCGTTTTTGAATTAGATGTGAGAAATGGTTCGTTTTCATTCTGTTGGTTTTGACATTTTTGTTTGGTTTTTGGTTTACCTTAAATAAAAATCGATTGTTTTTTAAAGTTTGTAAAACTGATATCCCTAAGGCTATAATTTTATCAACGCGCTGGGTAACACATCCAATATGCCGTCATCCATGCATCCTAAGTGTCTGTGTCGGCATCTTCGAGTCAACAGTCTCGAATCTCAATCTCCGTTGACATGACCGGTATTCATTTGCTTCTATTCCTCTGCATTTGCTGTGTTTTGGGCGCAGTTTCTCAAGACCAGACTAAACGTCCAAATGTAGTTATGGTAATCTTCGACGATTTGCGACCAGTGCTCGGTTCTTTTGGGGATTCCCTGGCCAGTACTCCGTACTTGGATGACTTTTCTCAGGGCAGTCATGTTTTTACGAGGGCCTTTAGTCAGGTAAATATTCAGGGAAAAGTATATTTTTGCTTTCAAAAATTAAATAAATTGTATTTTATGCTCCACAGCAAGCTCTTTGTGCCCCCAGTAGAAATTCCTTGCTCACTGGTAGACGGCCGGACACCTTGCACCTTTATGATTTCTACAGTTACTGGCGCACTTTTTCCGGAAACTTTACCACTCTACCGCAGTACTTCAAGGAGCATGGCTACTATACCTACAGCTGTGGCAAAGTCTTCCACCCAGGACTATCCTCCAACAATACAGATGACTATCCGTTAAGTTGGTCTGCTCCTTCTTTTAGGCCACGCACAGAGCAGTACATGAACTCACCCGTATGCCCGGATAGAGAAGGTATCCTGCGCAAGAATCTTTTCTGCCCTGTAGAGCTGCAAACGCAACCGTTCAAAACTCTGCCGGACATAGAGTCTGTGGCGGAGGCGTTGCGTTTTGTGAAGTCACGAAAGAACCACAGGGAACCCTTCTTTTTGGCCATGGGCTTTCACAAACCACATATAAATTTCCGCTTCCCTAAGCAATTCCTTTCGAGATTTTCCCTGTCCCAGTTTTTAAATTATACGGAGGATCGACTGAAGCCAACGAACATGCCCGCTGTGGCGTGGAACCCCTATACCGATGTCCGCGCCAGGGATGACTTTAAGCACTCAAATATATCCTTTCCCTATGGTCCTATTTCACGGCACCAAGCTGCGCAGATACGCCAAGGTTATTACGCCTCCGTGGCATATGTGGACAATCTTTTTGGCAAGTTGATATCTGGCTTGGATTTAAGTAATACTATTGTGGTGGTTCTGGGTGATCATGGTTGGTCCCTGGGGGAGCATGCAGAATGGGCCAAATATAGTAACTTTGAGGTGGCTTTGAGGGTTCCGCTGATCATCCGCAGTCCCCAGTTTCCCGTGAATAAAACAACTTATCATCATGGTATCTGTGAACTATTGGATGTTTTCCCCACTTTGGTAGATCTAGCTGGATTGCCTCGACTTTCCACCTGTAAGAGTAAAGAGGATTTAATCTGCGGAGAGGGCAAAAGTCTGTATCCCCAAATAATGGGTTTGGATATAGGTAAGTTTGATTGTCTCTTAGTATTTTCAATTTCAAACCTTTTAAACCTCTTTCAGCTGAAGAGCATGTAGCCCTCAGTCAATATCCCCGTCCGGGAATGGTACCTACGAAGCACCCAAACAGCGACAAGCCAAAGCTGCTTAACATTAAAATAATGGGCTACAGCCTGAGAACTGATATGTATAGGTACACCCTCTGGGTTCGATTTCATGCGCAGAATTTTAGCAGAGGTATGCCTTAAATTAAAATTAAATTAAAAAATTTAAATGAAATATTATTTATCCATTTTCAGACTGGCAGAGTGTCTATGGCGAGGAACTGTACGATCATCGCTTAGACTCTGGTGAAGAATTGAACCTAGTGCCCCTGCCCGAATTCGATGAGGTGCGTCAAAGACTGCGTCGCCGTCTTATAGGGGTTGTGGGTAGTTAGTGCAGATGAACTTCACCCTGTATTACCTTCCTGCTCGTGATGATTTTTAGCAAATTTAGAAAAAAAAAATAAATGACAGCCCGACAAACTATCTCCATCTTGTTTAACCCACTCTTTGGCTACGTGTTCTCTAATGTGGACAACACCTCTTCGTTCTCTATCTTATAGACCTTTTCATATTTTATACATGCGGCTGGAGACTTTTTAAAGCTAAATGGTGCTCTATTGAACTCCAAAAGCTTTTCAAGAGTAACAAATACTGTGCATGCTTGGCTGTTTTCTTTTACTGGTTCATGAAGGAAACCATTTTCAGGATTCATGATTGTGAAAAATTTGGTATCTTTAAGTCTCGTAATCACTTCGATTAGCAAAACCGGAAAGCGATCTTTTCACGAACAGTATGGTGATCGACCCAAATATGAACCTGTTGTGCTATGGCTTTTGCTTTGTTTTCGGACCAACGGCTTGGCGACTGGCGAAAGAGCATCACACCTCCGTCTCGTATAATGGATATATATACATATTATTGGAATATCTGAGCTAATTCGCAACCGATTTTGCCACGAAATTCCATTTTTGAATCACGGTTTCAATCTTCTTTTACCTGCATCAAGAAATAGACAGTATCGATCAAAAAAAATTTAATTGATTTTTGAAAAAAATGATGATTGTACCCCTTTCAAAATCGGATAAAATTTTTTTGGTTTAATTTTTGGGATTCTTTGATGCAGATCGAAGCAGACTGAAAGCCTGATTCATGAATGGTATTTCGTTTTTAAATCGGTTTGAAATCGGATAAAATATACGCTATTTAATGATAAAAAAGTCAATTTTTTCATTAATAGGACCATTACTTGGTTTGTTCACCAGCAATCGGTAAAGTTATACCTTCCCGAATTTGTATCTTCGGGTACTATCTAGTTATCGTATACGTATCAAGCATATTTCTTAAAAAACCTAAGTTAGGTGGAGGAAAAGGACATATGATTCTAATGGCGATGTTTGAAACGACTTTATAAAGCTTACAGTTCGATTAATAAGAAATCTTTGATGAAGATTAACAGCAAATGAAGTCCCAATTATTAAATGGTATCTTGGTGCAAAATCGGATACAAAATGGCAAAAATATCCTTAAAAACTTAAGCGAAAGGGTGAGAAAAGGACATTCGGGCTTTTACGTGATTTTGCGTTTTGATAGATTTTACCGAATTAGCCATAACTTTGCTTCTTTACCTCCAATCGGCGAAAGTTATACCTTCCCGCATTCGTATCTTCGAGTACTATCTAGTTATCGTATTTGCAGCAACCGTTTGCCCTAAAAAACCTAAGTTAGGTGGCGAGAAAAGGCCCATATAGCCTATAGGCGATGTTTGAAACTACTTTATAAGATGTTTACAGTTCGATTAATAAGAAATCTTAGATTAAGATTGACAGCAAATGAAGTCCCAATTATTAAATGGTATCTTGGTGCAAAATCGGATACAAAATGGCAAAAAAATCCTTAAAAACTTAAGCAAAAAGGATGATAAAATGAGTTTTCACATATGTCCACTTTCTATACTGTGAAAATGTAAAATTTCCACTTTTTGGAACAGTTTTATTGCAATATCTGAACTAAATCGCAACCGATTTTGAAACGAAAGCCCATTTTCGAACCAGAGCTTCAATCTTTCTTTACCTGCGTCCAAAGATATAAAATACCGATCAAAAAAAATTTTGTCGATTTTTGAAAAAAATGATGATGGTACCCCTTTCAAAATTTTGAAAAATCGGATAAATTTTTTTTGTTTAATTTTTTGGATTCTTTGATGCAGATCGAAGCAGACTGAAAGCCTGATTCATGAATGGTATTTCGTTTTCAAATCGGTTTGAAATCGAATAAAATATACGCTATTTAATGGTAAAAAAAGTAAATTTTTGATTAAAATGACCATTCCGTATTTGACAAATAAAAATATATTCAATTTATTCATTAATAGGACCATTACTTGGTTTGTTCACCAGCAATCGGTTAAAGTTATACCTTCCCGAATTCGTATCTTCGAGTACTATCTAGTTATCGTATATGTATCAAGCATATTTCTTAAAAAACCTAAGTTAGGTGGCGGAAAAAAACATATGATTCTAATGGCGATGTTTGAAACGACTTTATAAAGCTTACAGTTCGATTAATAAGAAATCTTTGATAAAGATTAACAGCAAATGAAGTCCCAATTATTAAATGGTATCTTGGTGCAAAATCGGATATAAAATGGCAAAAATATCCTTAAAAACTTAAGCGAAAGGGTGAGAAAAGGACATTCGGGCTTTTACGTGATTTTGCGTTTTGCTAGATTTTACCGAATTAGCCATAACTTTGCTTGTTTACCTCCAATCGGCGAAAGTTATACCTTCCCGCATTCGTATCTTCGAGTACTATCTAGTTATCGTATATGCAGCAACCGTTTTCCTTAAAAAACCTAAGTTAGGTGGCGAGAAGAAGGCCCATATGATTCTAAAGGCGATGTTTGAAACTACTTTATAAAGCTTACAGTTCGATTAATAAGAAATCTTTGATAAAGATTAACAGCAAATGAAGTCCCAATTATTAAATGGTATCTTGGTGCAAAATCGGATACAAAATGGCAAAAATATCCTTAAAAACTTAAGCGAAAGGGTGAGAAAAGGACATTCGGGCTTTTACGTGATTTTGCGTTTTGATAGATTTTACCGAATTAGCCATAACTTTGCTTGTTTACCTCCAATCGGCGAAAGTTATACCTTCCCGCATTCGTATCTTCGAGTACTATCTAGTTATCGTATATGCAGCAACCGTTTTCCTTAAAAATCCTAAGTTAGGTGGCGAGAAGAAGGCCCATATAGCCTAAAGGCGATGTTTGAAACTACTTTATAAAGCTTACAGTTCGATTAATAAGAAATCTTTGATAAAGATTAACAGCAAATGAAGTTCCAATTATTAAATGGTATCTTGGTGCAAAATCGGATACAAAATGGCAAAAATATCCTTAAAAACTTAAGCGAAAGGGTGAGAAAAGGACATTCGGGCTTTTACGTGATTTTGCGTTTTGATAGATTTTACCGAATTAGCCATAACTTTGCTTGTTTACCTCCAATCGGCGAAAGTTATACCTTCCCGCATTCGTATCTTCGAGTACTATCTAGTTATCGTATATGCAGCAACCGTTTGCCCTAAAAAACCTAAGTTAGGTGGCGAGAAAAGGCCCATATAGCCTATAGGCGATGTTTGAAACTACTTTATAAGAGCTTACAGTTCGATTAATAAGAAATCTTTGATAAAGATTAACAGCAAATGAAGTCCCAATTATTAAATGGTATCTTGGTGCAAAATCGGATACAAAATGGCAAAAAAATCCTTAAAAACTTAAGCAAAAGGATGATAAAATGAGTTTTCACATATGTCGGACTTTCTATACTGTGAAAATGTAAAATTTTCACTTTTTGGAACAGTTTTATTGCAATATCTGAACTAAATCGCAACCGATTTTGAAACGAAAGTCCATTTTCGAATCAGAGCTTCGAATACTTTCTATTACCTGCGTCCAAAGATATAAAATACCGATGCCAAAAAAAATTTTTTCGATTTCTGAAAAAAATGATGATGGTACCCCTTTCAAAATTTTGAAACAATCGGATAAATTTTATTTTGTTTAATTTTTTGGATTCTTTGATGCAGATCGACAGCAGACTGAAAGCCTGATTCATGAATGGTATTTCGTTTTTAAATCGGTTTGAAATCGAATAAAATATATGCTATTTAATGGTAAAAAAAGTCAATTTTTGACTAAAATAACATTCCGTATTTGACAAATCAAAATACATTCAATTTATTCATTAATAGGACCATTACTTGGTTTGTTCACCAGCAATCGGTTAAAGTTATACCTTCCCGAATTCGTATCTTCGAGTACTATCTAGTTATCGTATATGTATCAAGCATATTTCTTAAAAAACCTAAGTTAGGTGGCGGAAAAAAACATATGATTCTAATGGCGATGTTTGAAACGACTTTATAAAGCTTACAGTTCGATTAATAAGAAATCTTTGATAAAGATTAACAGCAAATGAAGTTCCAATTATTAAATGGTATCTTGGTGCAAAATCGGATACAAAATGGCAAAAATATCCTTAAAAACTTAAGCGAAAGGGTGAGAAAAGGACATTCGGGCTTTTACGTGATTTTGCGTTTTGATAGATTTTACCGAATTAGCCATAACTTTGCTTGTTTACCTCCAATCGGCGAAAGTTATACCTTCCCGCATTCGTATCTTCGAGTACTATCTAGTTATCGTATATGCAGCAACCGTTTTCCTTAAAAAACCTAAGTTAGGTGGCGAGAAAAGGCCCATATAGCCTATAAGGCGATGTTTGAAACTACTTTATAAAGCTTACAGTTCGATTAATAAGAAATCTTTGATAAAGATTAACAGCAAATGAAGTCCCAATTATTAAATGGTATCTTGGTGCAAAATCGGATACAAAATGGCAAAAATATCCTTAAAAACTTAAGCGAAAGGGTGAGAAAAGGACATTCGGGCTTTTACGTGATTTTGCGTTTTGATAGATTTTACCGAATTAGCCATAACTTTGCTTGTTTACCTCCAATCGGCGAAAGTTATACCTTCCCGCATTCGTATCTTCGAGTACTATCTAGTTATCGTATATGCAGCAACCGTTTTCCTTAAAAAACCTAAGTTAGGTGGCGAGAAAAGGCCCATATAGCCTATAGGCGATGTTTGAAACTACTTTATAAAGCTTACAGTTCGATTAATAAGAAATCTTTGATAAAGATTAACAGCAAATGAAGTTCCAATTATTAAATGGTATCTTGGTGCAAAATCGGATACAAAATGGCAAAAATATCCTTAAAAACTTAAGCGAAAGGGTGAGAAAAGGACATTCGGGCTTTTACGTGATTTTGCGTTTTGATAGATTTTACCGAATTAGCCATAACTTTGCTTGTTTACCTCCAATCGGCGAAAGTTATACCTTCCCGCATTCGTATCTTCGAGTACTATCTAGTTATCGTATATGCAGCAACCGTTTGCCTTAAAAAACCTAAGTTAGGTGGCGAGAAAAGGCCCATATAGCCTATAGGCGATGTTTGAAACTACTTTATAAAGCTTACAGATCGATTAATAAGAAATCTTTGATAAAGATTAACAGCAAATGAAGTTCCAATTATTAAATGGTATCTTGGTGCAAAATCGGATACAAAATGGCAAAAATATCCTTAAAAACTTAAGCGAAAGGCTGAGAAAAGGACATTCGGGCTTTTACGTGATTTTGCGTTTTGATAGATTTTACCGAATTAGCCATAACTTTGCTTGTTTACCTCCAATCGGCGAAAGTTATACCTTCCCGCATTCGTATCTTCGAGTACTATCTAGTTATCGTATATGCAGCAACCGTTTTCCTTAAAAAACCTAAGTTAGGTGGCGAGAAAAGGCCCATATAGCCTATAGGCGATGTTTGAAACTACTTTATAAAGCTTACAGTTCGATTAATAAGAAATCTTTGATAAAGATTAACAGCAAATGAAGTTCCAATTATTAAATGGTATCTTGGTGCAAAATCGGATACAAAATGGCAAAAATATCCTTAAAAACTTAAGCGAAAGGGTGAGAAAAGGACATTCGGGCTTTTACGTGATTTTGCGTTTTGATAGATTTTACCGAATTAGCCATAACTTTGCTTGTTTACCTCCAATCGGCGAAAGTTATACCTTCCCGCATTCGTATCTTCGAGTACTATCTAGTTATCGTATATGCAGCAACCGTTTGCCCTAAAAAACCTAAGTTAGATGGCGAGAAAAGGCCCATATAGCCTATAGGCGATGTTTGAAACTACTTTATAAAGCTTACAGATCGATTAATAAGAAATCTTTGATAAAGATTAACAGCAAATGAAGTTCCAATTATTAAATGGTATCTTGGTGCAAAATCGGATACAAAATGGCAAAAATATCCTTAAAAACTTAAGCGAAAGGCTGAAAAAAGGACATTCGGGCTTTTACGTGATTTTGCGTTTTAATAGATTTTACCGAATTAGCCATAACTTTGCTTGTTTACCTCCAATCGGCGAAAGTTATACCTTCCCGCATTCGTATCTTCGAGTACTATCTAGTTATCGTATATGCAGCAACCGTTTGCCCTAAAAACCCTAAGTTAGATGGCGAGAAAAGGCCCATATAGCCTATAGGCGATGTTTGAAACTACTTTATAAAGCTTACAGATCGATTAATAAGAAATCTTTGATAAAGATTAACAGCAAATGAAGTTCCAATTATTAAATGGTATCTTGGTGCAAAATCGGATACAAAATGGCAAAAATATCCTTAAAAACTTAAGCGAAAGGCTGAGAAAAGGACATTCGGGCTTTTACGTGATTTTGCGTTTTGATAGATTTTACCGAATTAGCCATAACTTTGCTTGTTTACCTCCAATCGGCGAAAGTTATACCTTCCCGCATTCGTATCTTCGAGTACTATCTAGTTATTGTATATGCAGCAACCGTTTTCCTTAAAAAACCTAAGTTAGGTGGCGAGAAAAGGCCCATATAGCCTATAGGCGATGTTTGAAACTACTTTATAAAGATTACAGTTCGATTAATAAGAAATCTTTGATAAAGATTAACAGCAAATGAAGTCCCAATTATTAAATGGTATCTTGGTGCAAAATCGGATACAAAATGGCAAAAAAATCCTTAAAAACTTAAGCGAAAGGGTGAGAAAAGGACATTCGGGCTTTTACGTGATTTTGCGTTTTGATAGATTTTACCGAATTAGCCATAACTTTGCTTGTTTACCTCCAATCGGCGAAAGTTATATCTTCCCGCATTCGTATCTTCGAGTACTATCTAGTTATCGTATATGCAGCAACCGTTTGCCCTAAAAAAACTAAGTTAGGTGGCGAGAAAAGGCCCATATAGCCTATAGGCGATGTTTGAAACTACTTTATAAAGCTTACAGATCGATTAATAAGAAATCTTTGATAAAGATTAACAGCAAATGAAGTTCCAATTATTAAATGGTATCTTGGTGCAAAATCGGATACAAAATGGCAAAAATATCCTTAAAAACTTAAGCGAAAGGCTGAAAAAAGGACATTCGGGCTTTTACGTGATTTTGCGTTTTGATAGATTTTACCGAATTAGCCATAACTTTGCTTGTTTACCTCCAATCGGCGAAAGTTATACCTTCCCGCATTCGTATCTTCGAGTACTATCTAGTTATCGTATATGCAGCAACCGTTTGCCCTAAAAACCCTAAGTTAGATGGCGAGAAAAGGCCCATATAGCCTATAGGCGATGTTTGAAACTACTTTATAAAGCTTACAGATCGATTAATAAGAAATCTTTGAGTACTATCTAGTTATCGTATATGCAGCAACCGTTTGCCCTAAAAAACTTAAGTTAGATGGCGAGAAAAGGCCCATATAGCCTATAGGCGATGTTTGAAACTACTTTATAAAGCTTACAGTTCGATTAATAAGAAATCTTTGATAAAGATTAACAGCAAATGAAGTTCCAATTATTAAATGGTATCTTGGTGCAAAATCGGATACAAAATGGCAAAAATATCCTTAAAAACTTAAGCGAAAGGCTGAGAAAAGGACATTCGGGCTTTTACGTGATTTTGCGTTTTGATAGATTTTACCGAATTAGCCATAACTTTGCTTGTTTACCTCCAATCGGCGAAAGTTATACCTTCCCGCATTCGTATCTTCGAGTACTATCTAGTTATCGTATATGCAGCAACCGTTTGCCCTAAAAAACCTAAGTTAGGTGGCGAGAAAAGGCCCATATAGCCTATAGGCGATGTTTGAAACTACTTTATAAAGCTTACAGATCGATTAATAAGAAATCTTTGATAAAGATTAACAGCAAATGAAGTTCCAATTATTAAATGGTATCTTGGTGCAAAATCGGATACAAAATGGCAAAAATATCCTTAAAAACTTAAGCGAAAGGCTGAAAAAAGGACATTCGGGCTTTTACGTGATTTTGCGTTTTAATAGATTTTACCGAATTAGCCATAACTTTGCTTGTTTACCTCCAATCGGCGAAAGTTATACCTTCCCGCATTCGTATCTTCGAGTACTATCTAGTTATCGTATATGCAGCAACCGTTTGCCTTAAAAACCCTAAGTTAGATGGCGAGAAAAGGCCCATATAGCCTATAGGCGATGTTTGAAACTACTTTATAAAGCTTACAGTTCGATTAATAAGAAATCTTTGATAAAGATTAACAGCAAATGAAGTTCCAATTATTAAATGGTATCTTGGTGCAAAATCGGATACAAAATGGCAAAAATATCCTTAAAAACTTAAGCGAAAGGGTGAGAAAAGGACATTCGGGCTTTTACGTGATTTTGCGTTTTGATAGATTTTACCGAATTAGCCATAACTTTGCTTGTTTACCTCCAATCGGCGAAAGTTATACCTTCCCGCATTCGTATCTTCGAGTACTATCTAGTTATCGTATATGCAGCAACCGTTTGCCCTAAAAAACCTAAGTTAGGTGGCGAGAAAAGGCCCATATAGCCTATAGGCGATGTTTGAAACTACTTTATAAAGCTTACAGATCGATTAATAAGAAATCTTTGATAAAGATTAACAGCAAATGAAGTTCCAATTATTAAATGGTATCTTGGTGCAAAATCGGATACAAAATGGCAAAAATATCCTTAAAAACTTAAGCGAAAGGCTGAAAAAAGGACATTCGGGCTTTTACGTGATTTTGCGTTTTGATAGATTTTACCGAATTAGCCATAACTTTGCTTGTTTACCTCCAATCGGCGAAAGTTATACCTTCCCGCATTCGTATCTTCGAGTACTATCTAGTTATCGTATATGCAGCAACCGTTTGCCCTAAAAACCCTAAGTTAGATGGCGAGAAAAGGCCCATATAGCCTATAGGCGATGTTTGAAACTACTTTATAAAGCTTACAGATCGATTAATAAGAAATCTTTGATAAAGATTAACAGCAAATGAAGTTCCAATTATTAAATGGTATCTTGGTGCAAAATCGGATACAAAATGGCAAAAATATCCTTAAAAACTTAAGCGAAAGGCTGAGAAAAGGACATTCGGGCTTTTACGTGATTTTGCGTTTTGATAGATTTTACCGAATTAGCCATAACTTTGCTTGTTTACCTCCAATCGGCGAAAGTTATACCTTCCCGCATTCGTATCTTCGAGTACTATCTAGTTATCGTATATGCAGCAACCGTTTGCCCTAAAAAACCTAAGTTAGGTGGCGAGAAAAGGCCCATATAGCCTATAGGCGATGTTTGAAACTACTTTATAAAGCTTACAGATCGATTAATAAGAAATCTTTGATAAAGATTAACAGCAAATGAAGTTCCAATTATTAAATGGTATCTTGGTGCAAAATCGGATACAAAATGGCAAAAATATCCTTAAAAACTTAAGCGAAAGGCTGAGAAAAGGACATTCGGGCTTTTACGTGATTTTGCGTTTTGATAGATTTTACCGAATTAGCCATAACTTTGCTTGTTTACCTCCAATCGGCGAAAGTTATACCTTCCCGCATTCGTATCTTCGAGTACTATCTAGTTATCGTATATGCAGCAACCGTTTGCCTTAAAAAACCTAAGTTAGGTGGCGAGAAAAGGCCCATATAGCCTATAGGCGATGTTTGAAACTACTTTATAAAGCTTACAGTTCGATTAATAAGAAATCTTTGATGAAGATTAACAGCAAATGAAGTTCCAATTATTAAATGGTATCTTGGTGCAAAATCGGATACAAAATGGCAAAAATATCCTTAAAAACTTAAGCGAAAGGGTGAGAAAAGGACATTCGGGCTTTTACGTGATTTTGCGTTTTGATAGATTTTACCGAATTAGCCATAACTTTGCTTGTTTACCTCCAATCGGCGAAAGTTATATCTTCCCGCATTCGTATCTTCGAGTACTATCTAGTTATCGTATATGCAGCAACCGTTTGCCCTAAAAAAACTAAGTTAGGTGGCGAGAAAAGGCCCATATAGCCTATAGGCGATGTTTGAAACTACTTTATAAAGCTTACAGATCGATTAATAAGAAATCTTTGATAAAGATTAACAGCAAATGAAGTTCCAATTATTAAATGGTATCTTGGTGCAAAATCGGATACAAAATGGCAAAAATATCCTTAAAAACTTAAGCGAAAGGCTGAAAAAAGGACATTCGGGCTTTTACGTGATTTTGCGTTTTAATAGATTTTACCGAATTAGCCATAACTTTGCTTGTTTACCTCCAATCGGCGAAAGTTATACCTTCCCGCATTCGTATCTTCGAGTACTATCTAGTTATCGTATATGCAGCAACCGTTTGCCCTAAAAACCCTAAGTTAGATGGCGAGAAAAGGCCCATATAGCCTATAGGCGATGTTTGAAACTACTTTATAAAGCTTACAGATCGATTAATAAGAAATCTTTGATAAAGATTAACAGCAAATGAAGTTCCAATTATTAAATGGTATCTTGGTGCAAAATCGGATACAAAATGGCAAAAATATCCTTAAAAACTTAAGCGAAAGGCTGAGAAAAGGACATTCGGGCTTTTACGTGATTTTGCGTTTTGATAGATTTTACCAAATTAGCCATAACTTTGCTTGTTTACCTCCAATCGGCGAAAGTTATACCTTACCGCATTCGTATCTTCGAGTACTATCTAGTTATTGTATATGCAGCAACCGTTTTCCTTAAAAAACCTAAGTTAGGTGGCGAGAAAAGGCCCATATAGCCTATAGGCGATGTTTGAAACAACTTTATAAAGATTACAGTTCGATTAATAAGAAATCTTTGATGAAGATTAACAGCAAATGAAGTCCCAATTATTAAATGGTATCTTGGTGCAAAATCGGATACAAAATGGCCAAAAAATCCTTAAAAACTTAAGCAAAAGGATGATAAAATGAGTTTTCACATATGTCCACTTTCTATACTGTGAAAATGTAAAATTTCCAATTTTTGGAACAGTTTTATTGCAATATCTGAACTAAATCGCAACCGATTTTGAAACGAAAGCCCATTTTCGAATCAGAGCTTCAATCTTTATTTACCTGCATCCAAAGATATAAAATATCGATCAAAAAAAATTTTTTCGATTTTTGAAAAAAATGATGATGGTACCCCTTTCAAAATTTTGAAAAATCGGATAAATTTTTTTTGTTTAATTTTTTGGATTCTTTGATGCAGATCGAAGCAGACTGAAAGCCTGATTCATGAATGGTATTTCGTTTTCAAATCGGTTTGAAATCGAATAAAATATACGCTATTTAATGGTAAAAAAAGTCAATTTTTGATTAAAATGACCATTCCGTATTTGACAAATCAAAATATATTCAATTTATTCTTTAATAGGACCATTACTTGGTTTGTTCACCAGCAATCGGTTAAAGTTATACCTTCCCGTATTCGTATCTTTGAGTACTATCTAGTTATCGTATATGTATCAAGCATATTTCTTAAAAAACCTAAGTTAGGTGGTGGAAAAGGACATATGATTCTAATGGCGATGTTTGAAACGACTTTATAAAGCTTACAGTTCGATTAATAAGAAATCTTTGATAAAGATTAACAGCAAATGAAGTTCCAATTATTAAATGGTATCTTGGTGCAAAATCGGATACAAAATGGCAAAAATATCCTTAAAAACTTAAGCGAAAGGCTGAGAAAAGGACATTCGGGCTTTTACGTGATTTTGCGTTTTGATAGATTTTACCGAATTAGCCATAACTTTGCTTGTTTACCTCCAATCGGCGAAAGTTATACCTTCCCGCATTCGTATCTTCGAGTACTATCTAGTTATCGTATATGCAGCAACCGTTTGCCCTAAAAAACTTAAGTTAGATGGCGAGAAAAGGCCCATATAGCCTATAGGCGATGTTTGAAACTACTTTATAAAGCTTACAGTTCGATTAATAAGAAATCTTTGATAAAGATTAACAGCAAATGAAGTTCCAATTATTAAATGGTATCTTGGTGCAAAATCGGATACAAAATGGCAAAAATATCCTTAAAAACTTAAGCGAAAGGCTGAGAAAAGGACATTCGGGCTTTTACGTGATTTTGCGTTTTGATAGATTTTACCGAATTAGCCATAACTTTGCTTGTTTACCTCCAATCGGCGAAAGTTATACCTTCCCGCATTCGTATCTTCGAGTACTATCTAGTTATCGTATATGCAGCAACCGTTTGCCCTAAAAAACCTAAGTTAGGTGGCGAGAAAAGGCCCATATAGCCTATAGGCGATGTTTGAAACTACTTTATAAAGCTTACAGATCGATTAATAAGAAATCTTTGATAAAGATTAACAGCAAATGAAGTTCCAATTATTAAATGGTATCTTGGTGCAAAATCGGATACAAAATGGCAAAAATATCCTTAAAAACTTAAGCGAAAGGCTGAGAAAAGGACATTCGGGCTTTTACGTGATTTTGCGTTTTGATAGATTTTACCGAATTAGCCATAACTTTGCTTGTTTACCTCCAATCGGCGAAAGTTATACCTTCCCGCATTCGTATCTTCGAGTACTATCTAGTTATCGTATATGCAGCAACCGTTTGCCCTAAAAAACCTAAGTTAGGTGGCGAGAAAAGGCCCATATAGCCTATAGGCGATGTTTGAAACTACTTTATAAAGCTTACAGATCGATTAATAAGAAATCTTTGATAAAGATTAACAGCAAATGAAGTTCCAATTATTAAATGGTATCTTGGTGCAAAATCGGATACAAAATGGCAAAAATATCCTTAAAAACTTAAGCGAAAGGCTGAAAAAAGGACATTCGGGCTTTTACGTGATTTTGCGTTTTAATAGATTTTACCGAATTAGCCATAACTTTGCTTGTTTACCTCCAATCGGCGAAAGTTATACCTTCCCGCATTCGTATCTTCGAGTACTATCTAGTTATCGTATATGCAGCAACCGTTTGCCCTAAAAACCCTAAGTTAGATGGCGAGAAAAGGCCCATATAGCCTATAGGCGATGTTTGAAACTACTTTATAAAGCTTACAGATCGATTAATAAGAAATCTTTGATAAAGATTAACAGCAAATGAAGTTCCAATTATTAAATGGTATCTTGGTGCAAAATCGGATACAAAATGGCAAAAATATCCTTAAAAACTTAAGCGAAAGGCTGAGAAAAGGACATTCGGGCTTTTACGTGATTTTGCGTTTTGATAGATTTTACCGAATTAGCCATAACTTTGCTTGTTTACCTCCAATCGGCGAAAGTTATACCTTACCGCATTCGTATCTTCGAGTACTATCTAGTTATTGTATATGCAGCAACCGTTTTCCTTAAAAAACCTAAGTTAGGTGGCGAGAAAAGGCCCATATAGCCTATAGGCGATGTTTGAAACTACTTTATAAAGCTTACAGTTCGATTAATAAGAAATCTTTGATGAAGATTAACAGCAAATGAAGTCCCAATTATTAAATGGTATCTTGGTGCAAAATCGGATACAAAATGGCAAAAATATCCTTAAAAACTTAAGCGAAAGGGTGAGAAAAGGACATTCGGGCTTTTACGTGATTTTGCGTTTTGATAGATTTTACCGAATTAGCCATAACTTTGCTTGTTTACCTCCAATCGGCGAAAGTTATACCTTCCCGCATTCGTATCTTCGAGTACTATCTAGTTATCGTATATGCAGCAACCGTTTGCCCTAAAAAAACTAAGTTAGGTGGCGAGAAAAGGCCCATATAGCCTATAGGCGATGTTTGAAACTACTTTATAAAGCTTACAGATCGATTAATAAGAAATCTTTGATAAAGATTAACAGCAAATGAAGTTCCAATTATTAAATGGTATCTTGGTGCAAAATCGGATACAAAATGGCAAAAATATCCTTAAAAACTTAAGCGAAAGGCTGAAAAAAGGACATTCGGGCTTTTACGTGATTTTGCGTTTTAATAGATTTTACCGAATTAGCCATAACTTTGCTTGTTTACCTCCAATCGGCGAAAGTTATACCTTCCCGCATTCGTATCTTCGAGTACTATCTAGTTATCGTATATGCAGCAACCGTTTGCCCTAAAAACCCTAAGTTAGATGGCGAGAAAAGGCCCATATAGCCTATAGGCGATGTTTGAAACTACTTTATAAAGCTTACAGATCGATTAATAAGAAATCTTTGATAAAGATTAACAGCAAATGAAGTTCCAATTATTAAATGGTATCTTGGTGCAAAATCGGATACAAAATGGCAAAAATATCCTTAAAAACTTAAGCGAAAGGCTGAGAAAAGGACATTCGGGCTTTTACGTGATTTTGCGTTTTGATAGATTTTACCAAATTAGCCATAACTTTGCTTGTTTACCTCCAATCGGCGAAAGTTATACCTTACCGCATTCGTATCTTCGAGTACTATCTAGTTATTGTATATGCAGCAACCGTTTTCCTTAAAAAACCTAAGTTAGGTGGCGAGAAAAGGCCCATATAGCCTATAGGCGATGTTTGAAACAACTTTATAAAGATTACAGTTCGATTAATAAGAAATCTTTGATGAAGATTAACAGCAAATGAAGTCCCAATTATTAAATGGTATCTTGGTGCAAAATCGGATACAAAATGGCCAAAAAATCCTTAAAAACTTAAGCAAAAGGATGATAAAATGAGTTTTCACATATGTCCACTTTCTATACTGTGAAAATGTAAAATTTCCAATTTTTGGAACAGTTTTATTGCAATATCTGAACTAAATCGCAACCGATTTTGAAACGAAAGCCCATTTTCGAATCAGAGCTTCAATCTTTATTTACCTGCATCCAAAGATATAAAATATCGATCAAAAAAAATTTTTTCGATTTTTGAAAAAAATGATGATGGTACCCCTTTCAAAATTTTGAAAAATCGGATAAATTTTTTTTGTTTAATTTTTTGGATTCTTTGATGCAGATCGAAGCAGACTGAAAGCCTGATTCATGAATGGTATTTCGTTTTCAAATCGGTTTGAAATCGAATAAAATATACGCTATTTAATGGTAAAAAAAGTCAATTTTTGATTAAAATGACCATTCCGTATTTGACAAATCAAAATATATTCAATTTATTCTTTAATAGGACCATTACTTGGTTTGTTCACCAGCAATCGGTTAAAGTTATACCTTCCCGTATTCGTATCTTTGAGTACTATCTAGTTATCGTATATGTATCAAGCATATTTCTTAAAAAACCTAAGTTAGGTGGTGGAAAAGGACATATGATTCTAATGGCGATGTTTGAAACGACTTTATAAAGCTTACAGTTCGATTAATAAGAAATCTTTGATAAAGATTAACAGCAAATGAAGTTCCAATTATTAAATGGTATCTTGGTGCAAAATCGGATACAAAATGGCAAAAATATCCTTAAAAACTTAAGCGAAAGGCTGAGAAAAGGACATTCGGGCTTTTACGTGATTTTGCGTTTTGATAGATTTTACCGAATTAGCCATAACTTTGCTTGTTTACCTCCGATCGGCGAAAGTTATACCTTCCCGCATTCGTATCTTCGAGTACTATCTAGTTATCGTATATGCAGCAACCGTTTGCCCTAAAAAACTTAAGTTAGATGGCGAGAAAAGGCCCATATAGCCTATAGGCGATGTTTGAAACTACTTTATAAAGCTTACAGTTCGATTAATAAGAAATCTTTGATAAAGATTAACAGCAAATGAAGTTCCAATTATTAAATGGTATCTTGGTGCAAAATCGGATACAAAATGGCAAAAATATCCTTAAAAACTTAAGCGAAAGGGTGAGAAAAGGACATTCGGGCTTTTACGTGATTTTGCGTTTTGATAGATTTTACCGAATTAGCCATAACTTTGCTTGTTTACCTCCAATCGGCGAAAGTTATACCTTCCCGCATTCGTATCTTCGAGTACTATCTAGTTATCGTATATGCAGCAACCGTTTGCCCTAAAAAACCTAAGTTAGATGGCGAGAAAAGGCCCATATAGCCTATAGGCGATGTTTGAAACTACTTTATAAAGCTTACAGATCGATTAATAAGAAATCTTTGATAAAGATTAACAGCAAATGAAGTTCCAATTATTAAATGGTATCTTGGTGCAAAATCGGATACAAAATGGCAAAAATATCCTTAAAAACTTAAGCGAAAGGCTGAGAAAAGGACATTCGGGCTTTTACGTGATTTTGCGTTTTGATAGATTTTACCGAATTAGCCATAACTTTGCTTGTTTACCTCCAATCGGCGAAAGTTATACCTTCCCGCATTCGTATCTTCGAGTACTATCTAGTTATCGTATATGCAGCAACCGTTTGCCCTAAAAACCCTAAGTTAGATGGCGAGAAAAGGCCCATATAGCCTATAGGCGATGTTTGAAACTACTTTATAAAGCTTACAGATCGATTAATAAGAAATCTTTGATAAAGATTAACAGCAAATGAAGTTCCAATTATTAAATGGTATCTTGGTGCAAAATCGGATACAAAATGGCAAAAATATCCTTAAAAACTTAAGCGAAAGGCTGAGAAAAGGACATTCGGGCTTTTACGTGATTTTGCGTTTTGATAGATTTTACCGAATTAGCCATAACTTTGCTTGTTTACCTCCAATCGGCGAAAGTTATACCTTCCCGCATTCGTATCTTCGAGTACTATCTAGTTATCGTATATGCAGCAACCGTTTGCCTTAAAAAACCTAAGTTAGGTGGCGAGAAAAGGCCCATATAGCCTATAGGCGATGTTTGAAACTACTTTATAAAGCTTACAGTTCGATTAATAAGAAATCTTTGATAAAGATTAACAGCAAATGAAGTTCCAATTATTAAATGGTATCTTGGTGCAAAATCGGATACAAAATGGCAAAAATATCCTTAAAAACTTAAGCGAAAGGCTGAGAAAAGGACATTCGGGCTTTTACGTGATTTTGCGTTTTGATAGATTTTACCGAATTAGCCATAACTTTGCTTGTTTACCTCCAATCGGCGAAAGTTATATCTTCCCGCATTCGTATCTTCGAGTACTATCTAGTTATCGTATATGCAGCAACCGTTTGCCCTAAAAAAACTAAGTTAGGTGGCGAGAAAAGGCCCATATAGCCTATAGGCGATGTTTGAAACTACTTTATAAAGCTTACAGATCGATTAATAAGAAATCTTTGATAAAGATTAACAGCAAATGAAGTTCCAATTATTAAATGGTATCTTGGTGCAAAATCGGATACAAAATGGCAAAAATATCCTTAAAAACTTAAGCGAAAGGCTGAAAAAAGGACATTCGGGCTTTTACGTGATTTTGCGTTTTGATAGATTTTACCGAATTAGCCATAACTTTGCTTGTTTACCTCCAATCGGCGAAAGTTATACCTTCCCGCATTCGTATCTTCGAGTACTATCTAGTTATCGTATATGCAGCAACCGTTTGCCCTAAAAACCCTAAGTTAGATGGCGAGAAAAGGCCCATATAGCCTATAGGCGATGTTTGAAACTACTTTATAAAGCTTACAGATCGATTAATAAGAAATCTTTGATAAAGATTAACAGCAAATGAAGTTCCAATTATTAAATGGTATCTTGGTGCAAAATCGGATACAAAATGGCAAAAATATCCTTAAAAACTTAAGCGAAAGGCTGAGAAAAGGACATTCGGGCTTTTACGTGATTTTGCGTTTTGATAGATTTTACCGAATTAGCCATAACTTTGCTTGTTTACCTCCAATCGGCGAAAGTTATACCTTCCCGCATTCGTATCTTCGAGTACTATCTAGTTATCGTATATGCAGCAACCGTTTTCCTTAAAAAACCTAAGTTAGGTGGCGAGAAAAGGCCCATATAGCCTATAGGCGATGTTTGAAACTACTTTATAAAGCTTACAGTTCGATTAATAAGAAATCTTTGATAAAGATTAACAGCAAATGAAGTTCCAATTATTAAATGGTATCTTGGTGCAAAATCGGATACAAAATGGCAAAAATATCCTTAAAAACTTAAGCGAAAGGCTGAGAAAAGGACATTCGGGCTTTTACGTGATTTTGCGTTTTGATAGATTTTACCGAATTAGCCATAACTTTGCTTGTTTACCTCCAATCGGCGAAAGTTATACCTTCCCGCATTCGTATCTTCGAGTACTATCTAGTTATCGTATATGCAGCAACCGTTTGCCCTAAAAACCCTAAGTTAGATGGCGAGAAAAGGCCCATATAGCCTATAGGCGATGTTTGAAACTACTTTATAAAGCTTACAGATCGATTAATAAGAAATCTTTGATAAAGATTAACAGCAAATGAAGTTCCAATTATTAAATGGTATCTTGGTGCAAAATCGGATACAAAATGGCAAAAATATCCTTAAAAACTTAAGCGAAAGGCTGAGAAAAGGACATTCGGGCTTTTACGTGATTTTGCGTTTTGATAGATTTTACCGAATTAGCCATAACTTTGCTTGTTTACCTCCAATCGGCGAAAGTTATACCTTCCCGCATTCGTATCTTCGAGTACTATCTAGTTATCGTATATGCAGCAACCGTTTGCCCTAAAAACCCTAAGTTAGATGGCGAGAAAAGGCCCATATAGCCTATAGGCGATGTTTGAAACTACTTTATAAAGCTTACAGATCGATTAATAAGAAATCTTTGATAAAGATTAACAGCAAATGAAGTTCCAATTATTAAATGGTATCTTGGTGCAAAATCGGATACAAAATGGCAAAAATATCCTTAAAAACTTAAGCGAAAGGCTGAGAAAAGGACATTCGGGCTTTTACGTGATTTTGCGTTTTGATAGATTTTACCGAATTAGCCATAACTTTGCTTGTTTACCTCCAATCGGCGAAAGTTATACCTTCCCGCATTCGTATCTTCGAGTACTATCTAGTTATCGTATATGCAGCAACCGTTTGCCCTAAAAAACCTAAGTTAGGTGGCGAGAAAAGGCCCATATAGCCTATAGGCGATGTTTGAAACTACTTTATAAAGCTTACAGTTCGATTAATAAGAAATCTTTGATAAAGATTAACAGCAAATGAAGTTCCAATTATTAAATGGTATCTTGGTGCAAAATCGGATACAAAATGGCAAAAATATCCTTAAAAACTTAAGCGAAAGGGTGAGAAAAGGACATTCGGGCTTTTACGTGATTTTGCGTTTTGATAGATTTTACCGAATTAGCCATAACTTTGCTTGTTTACCTCCAATCGGCGAAAGTTATACCTTCCCGCATTCGTATCTTCGAGTACTATCTAGTTATCGTATATGCAGCAACCGTTTGCCCTAAAAAACCTAAGTTAGGTGGCGAGAAAAGGCCCATATAGCCTATAGGCGATGTTTGAAACTACTTTATAAAGCTTACAGATCGATTAATAAGAAATCTTTGATAAAGATTAACAGCAAATGAAGTTCCAATTATTAAATGGTATCTTGGTGCAAAATCGGATACAAAATGGCAAAAATATCCTTAAAAACTTAAGCGAAAGGCTGAGAAAAGGACATTCGGGCTTTTACGTGATTTTGCGTTTTGATAGATTTTACCGAATTAGCCATAACTTTGCTTGTTTACCTCCAATCGGCGAAAGTTATACCTTCCCGCATTCGTATCTTCGAGTACTATCTAGTTATCGTATATGCAGCAACCGTTTGCCCTAAAAACCCTAAGTTAGATGGCGAGAAAAGGCCCATATAGCCTATAGGCGATGTTTGAAACTACTTTATAAAGCTTACAGATCGATTAATAAGAAATCTTTGATAAAGATTAACAGCAAATGAAGTTCCAATTATTAAATGGTATCTTGGTGCAAAATCGGATACAAAATGGCAAAAATATCCTTAAAAACTTAAGCGAAAGGCTGAGAAAAGGACATTCGGGCTTTTACGTGATTTTGCGTTTTGATAGATTTTACCAAATTAGCCATAACTTTGCTTGTTTACCTCCAATCGGCGAAAGTTATACCTTACCGCATTCGTATCTTCGAGTACTATCTAGTTATTGTATATGCAGCAACCGTTTTCCTTAAAAAACCTAAGTTAGGTGGCGAGAAAAGGCCCATATAGCCTATAGGCGATGTTTGAAACAACTTTATAAAGATTACAGTTCGATTAATAAGAAATCTTTGATGAAGATTAACAGCAAATGAAGTCCCAATTATTAAATGGTATCTTGGTGCAAAATCGGATACAAAATGGCCAAAAAATCCTTAAAAACTTAAGCAAAAGGATGATAAAATGAGTTTTCACATATGTCCACTTTCTATACTGTGAAAATGTAAAATTTCCAATTTTTGGAACAGTTTTATTGCAATATCTGAACTAAATCGCAACCGATTTTGAAACGAAAGCCCATTTTCGAATCAGAGCTTCAATCTTTATTTACCTGCATCCAAAGATATAAAATATCGATCAAAAAAAATTTTTTCGATTTTTGAAAAAAATGATGATGGTACCCCTTTCAAAATTTTGAAAAATCGGATAAATTTTTTTTGTTTAATTTTTTGGATTCTTTGATGCAGATCGAAGCAGACTGAAAGCCTGATTCATGAATGGTATTTCGTTTTCAAATCGGTTTGAAATCGAATAAAATATACGCTATTTAATGGTAAAAAAAAGTCAATTTTTGATTAAAATGACCATTCCGTATTTGACAAATCAAAATATATTCAATTTATTCTTTAATAGGACCATTACTTGGTTTGTTCACCAGCAATCGGTTAAAGTTATACCTTCCCGTATTCGTATCTTTGAGTACTATCTAGTTATCGTATATGTATCAAGCATATTTCTTAAAAAACCTAAGTTAGGTGGTGGAAAAGGACATATGATTCTAATGGCGATGTTTGAAACGACTTTATAAAGCTTACAGTTCGATTAATAAGAAATCTTTGATAAAGATTAACAGCAAATGAAGTTCCAATTATTAAATGGTATCTTGGTGCAAAATCGGATACAAAATGGCAAAAATATCCTTAAAAACTTAAGCGAAAGGCTGAGAAAAGGACATTCGGGCTTTTACGTGATTTTGCGTTTTGATAGATTTTACCGAATTAGCCATAACTTTGCTTGTTTACCTCCGATCGGCGAAAGTTATACCTTCCCGCATTCGTATCTTCGAGTACTATCTAGTTATCGTATATGCAGCAACCGTTTGCCCTAAAAAACTTAAGTTAGATGGCGAGAAAAGGCCCATATAGCCTATAGGCGATGTTTGAAACTACTTTATAAAGCTTACAGTTCGATTAATAAGAAATCTTTGATAAAGATTAACAGCAAATGAAGTTCCAATTATTAAATGGTATCTTGGTGCAAAATCGGATACAAAATGGCAAAAATATCCTTAAAAACTTAAGCGAAAGGGTGAGAAAAGGACATTCGGGCTTTTACGTGATTTTGCGTTTTGATAGATTTTACCGAATTAGCCATAACTTTGCTTGTTTACCTCCAATCGGCGAAAGTTATACCTTCCCGCATTCGTATCTTCGAGTACTATCTAGTTATCGTATATGCAGCAACCGTTTGCCCTAAAAAACCTAAGTTAGGTGGCGAGAAAAGGCCCATATAGCCTATAGGCGATGTTTGAAACTACTTTATAAAGCTTACAGATCGATTAATAAGAAATCTTTGATAAAGATTAACAGCAAATGAAGTTCCAATTATTAAATGGTATCTTGGTGCAAAATCGGATACAAAATGGCAAAAATATCCTTAAAAACTTAAGCGAAAGGCTGAAAAAAGGACATTCGGGCTTTTACGTGATTTTGCGTTTTGATAGATTTTACCGAATTAGCCATAACTTTGCTTGTTTACCTCCAATCGGCGAAAGTTATACCTTCCCGCATTCGTATCTTCGAGTACTATCTAGTTATCGTATATGCAGCAACCGTTTGCCCTAAAAACCCTAAGTTAGATGGCGAGAAAAGGCCCATATAGCCTATAGGCGATGTTTGAAACTACTTTATAAAGCTTACAGATCGATTAATAAGAAATCTTTGATAAAGATTAACAGCAAATGAAGTTCCAATTATTAAATGGTATCTTGGTGCAAAATCGGATACAAAATGGCAAAAATATCCTTAAAAACTTAAGCGAAAGGCTGAGAAAAGGACATTCGGGCTTTTACGTGATTTTGCGTTTTGATAGATTTTACCGAATTAGCCATAACTTTGCTTGTTTACCTCCAATCGGCGAAAGTTATACCTTCCCGCATTCGTATCTTCGAGTACTATCTAGTTATCGTATATGCAGCAACCGTTTGCCCTAAAAAACCTAAGTTAGGTGGCGAGAAAAGGCCCATATAGCCTATAGGCGATGTTTGAAACTACTTTATAAAGCTTACAGATCGATTAATAAGAAATCTTTGATAAAGATTAACAGCAAATGAAGTTCCAATTATTAAATGGTATCTTGGTGCAAAATCGGATACAAAATGGCAAAAATATCCTTAAAAACTTAAGCGAAAGGCTGAGAAAAGGACATTCGGGCTTTTACGTGATTTTGCGTTTTGATAGATTTTACCGAATTAGCCATAACTTTGCTTGTTTACCTCCAATCGGCGAAAGTTATACCTTCCCGCATTCGTATCTTCGAGTACTATCTAGTTATCGTATATGCAGCAACCGTTTGCCCTAAAAAACCTAAGTTAGATGGCGAGAAAAGGCCCATATAGCCTATAGGCGATGTTTGAAACTACTTTATAAAGCTTACAGTTCGATTAATAAGAAATCTTTGATAAAGATTAACAGCAAATGAAGTTCCAATTATTAAATGGTATCTTGGTGCAAAATCGGATACAAAATGGCAAAAATATCCTTAAAAACTTAAGCGAAAGGCTGAGAAAAGGACATTCGGGCTTTTACGTGATTTTGCGTTTTGATAGATTTTACCGAATTAGCCATAACTTTGCTTGTTTACCTCCAATCGGCGAAAGTTATACCTTCCCGCATTCGTATCTTCGAGTACTATCTAGTTATCGTATATGCAGCAACCGTTTGCCCTAAAAAACCTAAGTTAGGTGGCGAGAAAAGGCCCATATAGCCTATAGGCGATGTTTGAAACTACTTTATAAAGCTTACAGATCGATTAATAAGAAATCTTTGATAAAGATTAACAGCAAATGAAGTTCCAATTATTAAATGGTATCTTGGTGCAAAATCGGATACAAAATGGCAAAAATATCCTTAAAAACTTAAGCGAAAGGCTGAGAAAAGGACATTCGGGCTTTTACGTGATTTTGCGTTTTGATAGATTTTACCGAATTAGCCATAACTTTGCTTGTTTACCTCCAATCGGCGAAAGTTATACCTTCCCGCATTCGTATCTTCGAGTACTATCTAGTTATCGTATATGCAGCAACCGTTTGCCCTAAAAAACCTAAGTTAGATGGCGAGAAAAGGCCCATATAGCCTATAGGCGATGTTTGAAACTACTTTATAAAGCTTACAGATCGATTAATAAGAAATCTTTGATAAAGATTAACAGCAAATGAAGTTCCAATTATTAAATGGTATCTTGGTGCAAAATCGGATACAAAATGGCAAAAATATCCTTAAAAACTTAAGCGAAAGGCTGAGAAAAGGACATTCGGGCTTTTACGTGATTTTGCGTTTTGATAGATTTTACCGAATTAGCCATAACTTTGCTTGTTTACCTCCAATCGGCGAAAGTTATACCTTCCCGCATTCGTATCTTCGAGTACTATCTAGTTATCGTATATGCAGCAACCGTTTGCCCTAAAAAACCTAAGTTAGGTGGCGAGAAAAGGCCCATATAGCCTATAGGCGATGTTTGAAACTACTTTATAAAGCTTACAGATCGATTAATAAGAAATCTTTGATAAAGATTAACAGCAAATGAAGTTCCAATTATTAAATGGTATCTTGGTGCAAAATCGGATACAAAATGGCAAAAATATCCTTAAAAACTTAAGCGAAAGGCTGAGAAAAGGACATTCGGGCTTTTACGTGATTTTGCGTTTTGATAGATTTTACCGAATTAGCCATAACTTTGCTTGTTTACCTCCAATCGGCGAAAGTTATACCTTCCCGCATTCGTATCTTCGAGTACTATCTAGTTATCGTATATGCAGCAACCGTTTGCCCTAAAAACCCTAAGTTAGGTGGCGAGAAAAGGCCCATATAGCCTATAGGCGATGTTTGAAACTACTTTATAAAGCTTACAGATCGATTAATAAGAAATCTTTGATAAAGATTAACAGCAAATGAAGTTCCAATTATTAAATGGTATCTTGGTGCAAAATCGGATACAAAATGGCAAAAATATCCTTAAAAACTTAAGCGAAAGGCTGAGAAAAGGACATTCGGGCTTTTACGTGATTTTGCGTTTTGATAGATTTTACCGAATTAGCCATAACTTTGCTTGTTTACCTCCAATCGGCGAAAGTTATACCTTCCCGCATTCGTATCTTCGAGTACTACAGTTAATGAGAAAAAGGGGGAGTATATGTGTGGGGGTGTACACACACACACACACACACACACACACACACACACACACACACACACACACACACACACACATATATATATATATATATATATGTGTGTGTGTGTGTGTGTGTGTGTGTGTGTGTGTGTGTGTGTGTGTGTGTGTGTTTATATGTTACGTTGGATTTGTTGATTTCGTTATTGTGCCTTCGTTTGTTTCGTTCTGTATTCGGTTGATTCTGCATCGATTGATTCTAGCGTTCCTGTTGATCTTTGTTCTCTTTGTTCCATTTGTTGATTCTCTTTGTTCTTCGTTCCATCTGATTGTATTGATCCTGCCTTGGATTGATTGTATTGGGTTGATTCTTGCCCCGGATGCCTTCTTGCCTTCTCTGATACCCTGCCTTCCTGACCTGATACCCTGCCTGATACCCAGTTCTGTTGACCCAGTTTGTTCTGGCTGTGTTGTGTTGTGTTGTGTTGTTCTTCCATGGTCTAATGGTGTAATGTTAATCTCTCATTATGTGATGATCATATCAGTATGATCAATACAATATCATCAAT
>JAWNPU010000073.1:767500-772500 GCA_035047325.1 Drosophila vallismaia
ACAGAAGACAGACAGACAGACAGACAGACAGACAGACAGACAGACAGACAGACAACAGACAACAAAGACAGAAGAAGAAAAAAGACAGACAAGACAGACAGAAGAAGACAGAAAAAAAGAAAAGAAAAAGAAGACAGAAGACAGACAACAGACAGACAGAAGAACAGACAAGACAGCAGAAGACAAAGACAGACAGCAGACAGACAGAAGACAGACAGACAGAGACAGAAGAGACAGACAGAACAGAAGAGAAGACAGAAGACAGACAGACAGACAGACAGACAGACAGACAGACAGACAGAAGACAGACAGACAGACAGAAACAGAAACAGACAGAAAGACAGACAGACAGACAGACAGACAGACAGACAGACAGACAGAGAAGACAGACAGCAGACAGACAGACAGACAGACAGACAGACAGACAGACAGCAGACAGCAGACAGACAGACAGACAGACAGAAAACAGACAGACAGAAAAGACAGACAGACAGACAAACAGACACAGACAGAAGACAGACAGACAGACAGACAGACAGAAACAGACAGATAGACAGACAGACAGACAGACAGACAGAGACAAAAGAAAAGACAGAAAGAAAAGACAGAAGAAGACAAAGACAGACAGATAGACAACAGACAGAAAGACAGACAGAAGACAGAACAGAAGACAAGACAGAAGAAGACAGACAGAGACAGACAGAAGACAAAAGAGAGAAAAACAAAAAGAAGACAGACAGAAGACAGAAGAGACAGACAACAGACAACAGACAAGACAGAACAGCAAGCAGAAGACAGACAGAAAAGAAGAGAGACAGACAAAGAGACAGACAAGACAGACACAGAAGACAAACAAAGAAACAGAGACAGACAGAAGAACAGACAGAAGAACAGACAGACAGAGAGACAGACAGAGAAGAACAGACAGACAGACAGACAGACAGACAGACAGACAGACAGACAGACAGACAGACAGACAGACAGAAGACAGACAGACAGACAGACAGACAGACAGAAGACAGACAGACAGACAGACAGACAGACAGACAGACAGACAGACAGACAGACAGACAGACAGACAGACAGACAGACAGACAGATAGACAGACAGACAGACAGACAGACAGACAGACAGACAGACAGACAGACAGACAGACAGACAGACAGACAGACAGACAGACAGACAGACAGACAGAAGACAAAGAGAGAAGACAGACAGACAGATAAAGACAAGAGACAGACAGACAGAGACAGACAGGCAGAAAGAAGACAGACAGACAGACAGAAGAGACAGACAACAGAAAGACAGAAACAACAACAAAGACAGACAGACAGAAAGAAAAAGAAGACAGACAAGAAGACAGAAGAGAGAAGACAGACAGAAGACAGACAGACAAAGAAACAAAAAAAAAAGAAGACAAGAGAACAAGAAGACAGAAAAAAGAGACAGACAGAAGAAGAAAAGCAGACAGAAGAAGAAGAAGAAGACAGAAAAGAAGAAACAAAAGAGAGAAGACAGAAGACAGAAGAAGAAGACAGACAGACAGAAGACAAAAAGAAGAAGAAGAACAAAGAAGAGAAGAAGACAGACAGAAGACAGACAGACAGAAGACAGAAGAAGAAGAAGAAGAAGAAGACAGAAGACAGAAGACAAAGAAAAGAAGAAGAGACAGAGAGAGAGAAGAGAGCAAGAAAGAAGAGCAAAGACAGAAGAGAAGACAGACAGAAAAAAGAGAGAGAAACAGCAGAAAGAGAAGAAGAGAGAAGAAAGAGAAAGAAGAAGAAGAGAAAAAAAAAAAAAAAAAAAGAAGACAGAAGAAGAAGAAGACAGACAGAAACAGACAAAGAGACAAAACAAAGAGAAGAGAGACAGAGAAACAACAGAAAACAGAAGAACAACAGAAGAAGAGAGCAACAGACAGAAGAAGACAGAAGACAGACAGACAGAAGACAGAAAAGAACAAAGACAGAAGAAGACAGACAGACAGAAGAAAAAAGACAGAAAAGACAGCAGACAAAGAGACAACAAGACAGAAGAGAAGAAGACAGAAGAAAGACAGACAAAACAAAGGAGAGAAAAAGACAGACAAAAAAGAGAAAAAAAAGAGAAAAAAAAAGAAGAGAGAAGAGAAAAGAGAAAAAAAAGAGAGAGAAAGAGACAACAAAAAGAGGAGAGAGAGCAAGAAGAAACAAAAAGAGCAAAAAACAAAGAGAGAAAGAGAGAAAAAAAAAGGAGAAAAGACAAGAAGCAGACAGACAGACAGAAGACAACAGAAGAAGACAGACAGAAGAAGACAGAAGACAGACAGAAAGACAGACAGAAAGACAGAAGAAGACAGACAGAAGAGAAGAGAGAAAGAGAGAAGAACAAAAAAAGAAGAAAAGAAAAGACAGCAGAGAAGAAGAAGAAGAAAGACAAAAAAAAAAGAGACAGCAAGAGAGAGAGAGAAAAAAAAGAGAGAGAGAGAGAAGACAGAAGAGACAAACAAAAACAGAAAACAGAACAGAAAACAGAGAGAGAAGAAAGAAACAAAGAAACAAAACAGCAAAGAAAGAGACAGAAGAGAGACAAAGAAGAAGAAGAAGACAGAGAAAGAAGAAGCAGACAGAAAACAGAGACAGACAGACAGACAGACAACAGAGAAGAAGACAGAAGACAGACAGACAGACAGACAGACAGACAGACAGAAGAAGACAGAAGACAGACAGAAGACAGACAGAAAAGAACAACAAGACAGAAGAAGAAGACAGAAGAAGAAGACAAAGAGAAGAAGACAGACAGAAGAGAAGACAGACAGACAGAAGACAGACAGAAGCACAAAGAGAAGACAGACAGACAAAGAGAACACAAACAGAAAGACAGAAGAAAGACAGAAGAGAAGAGAGAAAAGAAGAGAAGAAGAGAAAACAAAGCAAGAACAGAAAAAAAAGGAAAAAAGAGCAAAGAACAGACAAACAAAAAAACAAAAGAAACAGCAGACAAAGAAACAAACAAGAAGAGAAGAAGACAAAGACAAAAAAGAAAACAGACAAAAGACAGAAACAAAAAAGAAAGAAAAAAAAAAAAAAGAAAAAGACAGAGCAGCAAAAGAGAAAAGAAAAAAGAGAGAGAAGAAAAGACAAGAAAAGAAAAAGACACAAAGAAACAGACAACAAAAGAGAAAGAGAAGAGAGCAAAGACAGCAGAGCAGAAGAGAGCAGAGACAGACAGAAGCAAAAAAACAACAGAGACAGAAGAGCAGAAGAGCAGAAGAAGACAACAGAAGACAGAGACAGACAGAGAGAGACAGAAGAGACAACAAGACAGACACAGAACACAGAAGAGAAGAGAGAGACAGAAAAGAGACAGAAGAAAGAAGACAGAAAGAACAGAAGCAGACAGAAGAGAGAACAGACAGAAGACAGACAGAGCAGAAGAAGAAGAAGAAGAGAGAGAGAAGAAGAAAGAGACAGAGAAGAAGAAACAGAAGAAAGAGAGAAGAAGACAGACAGAGAAGACAGAAGAGAAGAGCAGACAGAGCAGACAGAAGAAGAAAGAAGAGAGAGAGAGAAAGAGAGCAGAGAGAAGAGAAGACAGAAGAAAGAGAGAGAAAAAGAGAGAGAAGAGAAGAAGAAGAAGAAGAAGAAGAGAGAAACAGAAAGAAGAAGAAGACAGACAGAAGAAGACAGAAGACAGACAGAAGAAGACAGAAGAAGACAGAGAGACAGAAGAGACAGAAGCAGAGAAAAGACAGAAGACAGACAGAAACAACAGAGAGAAGAGCAGCAGAAAAGACAGAAGAGACAGATACAAGAAGACAGACAGAAGAAGACAGAAGACAGACAGAAGCAGAAGAAGAAGACAGAAGACAGACAGAAGACAGACAGAAGAAGACAGAAGAAAGAAGAGAGACAGAAGAGAGAAGAAGAAGACAGACAGAAGAAGAAGAAGACAGAAGAGACAGACAGAAGAAGACAGAAGACAGAAGAAGCAGAAGAAGACAGACAGAAGACAGACAGAGACAGACAGAAGAAGAAGACAGACAGAAGAAGACAGAAGAAGAAGAAGACAGACAAACAGACAGAAGCAGAAGAAGACAGAGAGACAGAGAAACAGAAGCAGAAGAAGAAGACAGAAGCAGACAGAAGAAACAGAAGACAGAAGAGACAGACAGAGAGACAGAAGCAGACAGAAGACAGACAGAAGCAGACAGAAGACAGACAGAGCAGACAGCAGACAGAAGACAGACAGAAGAGACAGAAGACAGACAGAGACAGAGAAGCAGACAGAGAGAAGAAGACAGACACAGACAGACAGACAGACAGACAGAGAGACAGAAGAAGACAGAAGATAGCAGACAGATAGACAGACAGACAGAAGAAGACAGACAGAAGACAGAAGACAGACAGAAGACAGACAGACAGAAGACAACAGAAGACAGAAGAAGACAGACAGAAGACAGACAGAAGACAGAAGAAGAAGACAAAGAAGACAGACAGAAGACAGAAGACAGACAGACAGAGAGACAGACAGAGACAGACAGAAGAGACAGACAGAAGCAGACAGACAGAAGACAGACAGAAGCAGACAGAAGACAGACAGAAGCAGACAGAAGAGACAGAAGCAGACAAAGACAGACAAAGCAGACAGAAGACAACAGAAGACAGACAGAAGACAGACAGAAGAAGACAGAAGAGAGACAGCAGAAGAGACAGACAGAAGACAGACAGAAGACAGACAGAAGAAGAAGAAGACAGACAGAAGACAGACAGAAGAAGACAGAAGAAGAGACAGAAGACAGACAGAAGCAGACAGACAGACAGAAGCAGACAGACAGAGACAGAAGACAGAAAAGACAGAAAAGACAACAGAAGCAACAAGCCAAAACAGACAGAAGACAGACAGAAGACAGAAGACAGACAGACAGAAGACAGACAGAAGAAGACAGACAGAAGACAGACAGAGACAGACAGAAGACAGACAGAAGACAGAAGAAGACAGACAGAAGACAGACAGAAGAC
>JAWNPU010000073.1:807500-812500 GCA_035047325.1 Drosophila vallismaia
AACAAAAGACAAGACAACAAAGACACAAAAACAAACAACAACACAAAAACAACAAAAAAAGACAAAAAAAGACAGAAACAGACAGACAGACAGACAGAAGACAGACAGACAGACAGACAGATAGACAGACAGAAGACAGACAGAAGACAGACAGACAGACAGACAGAAGACAACAGAAGACAGACAGACAGACAGACAAGACAGACAGACAGACAGACAGACAGACAGACAGACAAGACAGACAGACAGAAGACAGACAGACAACAGACAGACAGACAGACAGACAGACAGACAGAAGACAACAGAAGACAGACAGAAAAGAAAAGACAGACAGACAGACAGAGACAGACAGACAGAAGACAGACAGAAGACAAAAGACAGAAGACAGACAGAGACAGACAGAACAGAAGAAGACAGACAGAACAAAAAGAAGAAAGACAGAAAGACAACAGACAGAAGACAAAAAAAACAACAAGAAAGACAAAGACAGAAGAGAAGACAGAAGACAAAGACACAAAGAAGCAACAGACAAAAAAGACAAAAAAACAAAACAAAAGAAAACAAAACAACAAAGAACAAAGAACAACAGAAAAGAAGACAGAAAAGAAAAAAACAAAGAAACAAAAACAACAAAGAAAGAGAAAAAGACAAAAAAAAAAAAAAAAAAGAAAAAAAAAAAAAAAAAAAAAAAGACAAAAAAAAAAAAAAGAAAAAGAGAGACAAAGAAAGACAAAGAAAACAGACAGAACAGACAAAAGACAAACAAAAAACAAAAAGACAAAACACAAAAAAACAGAAGACAGCAGAAAGCAAAAGAAAAAAGAAGAAGAGAAACAAACAAAAACAAAAGAACAAAAAACAAAACAACAACAAAAAAAAGAAAAAGACAAAAGAACAAAAAAAAGACAAAAAAAAAAAAGAAGCAAAAAGAAAAGAAGACAAAAAAGAACAGCAAAAAGCAAACAAAAAGAAAGAAGAAGAAACAAAGAAAAAAGACAAAGAAGAAAAGAGACACAAAGACAAAAAGAAGACAGAAGACAAAAGACAGACAGACACAACAAAGACAAGAAAAACAAAAAAGAAGACAAAGACAAAAGAAAAAAGAAAAAAAACAAAAAACAGAAAAAAAAAAAAAAACAGAAACAACAGAGACAACAAAGACAGACAAAGAAAAGAAAAAGAGACAAAAGACAGAAACAAAGAAGACAACAAAAAGAAAAAAAAAAAAAAAAACGAAAAAAAAACAAAAAAAAAAAAAAAAAAAAAAAAAAACAAAAACAAAAGACACACAAAAAAACAAAAAAGCAAAAAAAAGAAAAAAGCAAGAAAAAGAAAAAAAAAAAAAAAACACAAACAAAAAGACAAAACAAAAAGAGAAAAAAAACAGACAAGCAAACAGCAAAACAAAGAACAAAAAAAAGAAAAAAAAAAAAAAAAAAAAAAAAAAAAAAAAAAAGAAAAAAAACAAAAAAAAAGAAAAAAAAAGAAGAAAAAAAACAAGAAAGAACAAAAACAGAAAAAAACAAAAAAACACAAACAAAAAAGCAAGAAAAAAGAAAAAAACAAAAACAAACAAAAGAACAAAAAAACAAAGAAAAAAAAAAAAAAAAACAAGACACAAAAGAACAAAAAGACAGACACAACAACAAAGAAACAAAGAACACAAAAAGAAACAAAACAAGAAAAAAACAACAACAAGAAAGCAAAGAAGAAGAAGAAGAAGAAGAAGACAAACAAAGAAGACAGACAAAGAAGAGACAGACAGACAAAAGACAGAAGAAGAAGCACAGACAGACAGACAGAAGACAAAGAACAACAACAGAAAAGCAGACAGACAACAGAGAGCAGCAGACAGACAAAGACAGACAAGACAGACAGATAGACAGACAGACAGACAGACAGAAGACAGAAGACAGACAGACAGAAGACAGAAGACAGAAGACAGACAGACAGACAGACAGACAGACAGACAGACAGACAGACAGACAGACAGACAGACAGACAGACAGACAGACAAGACAGACAGACAGACAGACAGACAGACAGACAGACAGACAGACAGTAGACAGACAGACAGACAGACAGACAGACAGACAGAAGACAGACAGACAGACAGACAGACAGACAACAGACAGACAGACAGACAGACAGACAGACAGACAGACAGACAGACAGAAGACAGACAGACAGACAGACAGACAGACAGACAGACAGACAGACAGACAGACAGACAGACAGACAGACAGAACAACAAAGACAGAAAAGAAAAAGAAGAAAAGACAAAGACAAAGAAAAGAAAGAAAGACAGACAGAAGACAAAAAGACAGACAACAACAAAGACAGACAGAAGAAGAAGAAGACAGACAGAAGACAGACAGAAACAGAAACAGACAGACAAAACAGACAAAGACAGACAGAAGAAGAAAAAGACAGACAGACAGACAGAAACAAAACAACAAAGAAACAAAAAGAAGAAGACAGACAAAGAGAAGAAGACAAAAGACAACAGACAGAAAGACAAAGAAGAGAAGACAAAAGACAAAAGAAAGAGAAGAAGACAGAAGAGAGAGAAGAAAAAGAACAAAGACAGAAACAAAAGAGCAAAAGAAAAAAAAAAAGACAAAACAAAGAAGACAGAGAGACAGACAGAAGAAGACAGACAGCAAAAAGACAAACAGAAGAAGACAGACAAAGCAGAAGACAGAAGCAGAAGAACAGACAGAAGAACAAACAAAAGAAGAACAGAAACAGAAGAAGACAGAAACAAACAAAAAGAAAACAAAAAGACAAAAAAAACAAAAACAAAAAAACAAAAAAAAAAAAAGAAAGAAAGAAGAAGAAAAGACAGAAGCAGAAGAAGAAGACAGAAACAGAAGAAGACAAAAAAAAAAAAGAAAAGAAAAACAAAGACAACAAAAAGAAAAGAAAAAAGAAAAAAAAAACAAAAAAAAAAAAAAAGAAGAAGAAGAAAAAAGCAAAAACAAACAAAAACAAACAAAAAGGAAAACAAACAACAGAAAGACAGAAACAAAGAAAGAGAGAACAGAAGAGAGAAGCAGACAGAAGAAGAAAAAAGACAAAGCAACAAACAGAAAAAAAAAAAAAGACAGACAAAGAACAGACAGAAGACAGAAGAGAGAAGACAGAAGAAGACAGCAGAAGACAGACAGAGACAACAGAAGAAGAAGAGACAACAGAGACAGACAAAGACAGACAGAAGACAGAAGACAGAAGAAGAAGACAGAAGACAAAAAAACACAGACAAAGAAGAAGACAGACAGACAGCAACAGAAAAAGAAAAAAGACAGACAAAACAAGAAAAGAAGACAGAACAGAGAGAGAAAAAGACAAAAGAGACAACACAAAAACAAAAGCAACAGAACAAAAAGACAACAAAACAAAAGAACAAAGCAAACAAAAAAAGAGACAGCAAAGAGAAAAGAGACAGCAGAAGACAGAAGAAACAAAAACAAAAACAAAAAAAAAAAAAGAAGACAGAAGAACAAAACAGACAAAGCAACAAAAAAAAAAAGAAAAAAAAGACAAAAAAACAAAGAGAAGACAAAGACAAAAAAAAGACAAACAAAACAAGAAAAAACAAAAAGAAAGCAAAAAAAACAACAAAAAAGAGAAAAACAAAAAAAAAAAAAAGGAAAAAAAAAGAAAGAACAAACAGCAAGACAAAGAAAAGAACAGAAAAACAGACAGCAGACAGAAGACAAAAGAGACAGACAAACAGCAACAACAGAGACAGAGCAGACAGAAAAAGAAGACAGACAGAAGACAGACAAAGACAGAAGAAGACAAAGATAGACACAAAAAAGAACAGCAGCAAGAAAAAAGACAACAGAAGACAAAAAGAAGAAGACAGACAGACAGACAAAGAAAGACAACAGACAGACAGACCATAGACAACAGAAGACAGACAGACAGACAGACAGACAGACAACAGACAGACAGCAAAGACAGAGACAGACAGACACAAAGACAGACAGACAGAAGAACAGAAGACAGACAGACAGACAGAAGACAGACAGACAGACAGACAGAAGACAGACAGACAGAGACAGAAGACAGAAGAGAAGACAGAAGACAGACAGAAGAGACAGAAGAAGACAGACAGAAGAAGAAGACAGACAGACAGACAGACAGAAGACAGACAGAAAGAAACAGACAGACAGACAGACAGACAGACAGAGACAACAGACAGACAGACAGACAGACAGACAGAAGACAGAAGACAGACAGACAGACAGACAGACAGACAACAGACAGACAGACAGACAGCAGACAACAGATAGACAGACAGACAGACAGACAGACAAAGAGACAGACAGACAGACAGACAGAAGACAGACAAAGACAACAAACAACAGAAGACAGACAGAAAAGACAGAAGAAGACAGAAGACAGACAGAAGACAGACACACAGACAGACAGACAGAAGACAGACAGACAGAAGACAGACAGACAGAAGACAGACAGACAGACAGACAGACAGACAGACAGACAGACAGACAGACAGACAGACAGAAGACAGACAGATAGACAGACAGATAGACAGACAGACAGACAGACAGAAGACAGACAGACAGAAGAAGACAGACAGAAGACAGACAGACAGACAGACAGACAGACAGATAGACAGAACAGAAAGACAGACAGACAGAAAGACAGAAAGACAGACAGACAGACAGACAGACAGACAGACAGACAGACAGACAGATAGACAGACAGACAGACAGACAGACAGACAGACAGACAGACAGACAGACAGACAGACAGACAGAAGAAAAAAAAAACAAAAAGAAAACAAAAAGAGAAGAGAAAAGAAGAAAAAAAAAAAGACAAGAAAAAAGCAAAGAAGACAGAAAAAGAGAAAAAGACAACAACAAGAAAACAACAAAAAACAAACAAGAAGAAGAAGACAGACAGAAGACAAACAAAGCAAAGAAGACAGAAGAAGAGAAGAAAAGAAGAAAAACAAAGAGACAGAGACA
>JAWNPU010000073.1:817500-822500 GCA_035047325.1 Drosophila vallismaia
CGGTTTCTGACCGCTTAAGCGAATTTGAGGCTCAGATCAATACTCCGGAATCCGCAGCTCCAACTGTCACGATGCTTGGCGTCCGTCGCGACCAAGTCCGAACCCTATGGGACAAGGTTGAAAAGGAATACGATCTCTGCTCAGAGTGCCTTGTGTCAGCAGGCGAAGCGGCGGCAAGCAACATGCCTATTCTCAGGGCTAAATACAATTATTGCTATTCAGTCTATGAAAGGTGCGTTGCCCAGCTCGTTGATAAAATCGAGCAGGGCACTTCTCAGTCCATCCCAACCGCGAACGCTGCGCCCCAGGCCTACATTTCCTCTGGCTGTCGGTTGCCTCCATGCGATACAGAAGTTTTCACAGGCGACTATCTTCGCTGGCCGACTTTCCGGGATCTTTTCACAGCCATTTATATCAATAATCCACGGCTGACTCCGGTAGAAAAGTTATTCCATTTAAATGCCAAAACAAGTGGCGACGCGCATGCCATAGTTTCGATTTCGCCTCTCACCAACGAGGGTTTCTGCTCTGCGTGGGAAAACCTGATAGAGCGTTTCGAAAATAAACGATTGTTGGTAAACAGTCAATTGAAAATACTGTTTAATGTGCAGTCGATACCACAGGAATCTGGGGCGGCCTTGAAGGTACTGCAAAGTACTGTTCAAGGTTGCTTGACTGCCTTAGAACTGTCAGGCATCAACACTGAGAACTGGGACTGCCTGCTGGTATATCTGTGCTCATCCAAGCTCCCGAAGATAACTCTCTCCTTATGGGAGCAGTCGCTACATAAGAAAGCCGACATCCCGACATGGGGAGAGCTGAACACCTTCCTTACAGAACGTCATCGAACCTTAGAGGCCATCGATGATGTGAGACCGTCCGTACCGAGTCAGTCGCATTCCAAAGCGACAAACTCAAGTGGGCCCTCTAGAAAATTAAATTCCTATGAGACGAAAGTGGCTCCAAAATTGAAAAGTTGCGACTTGTGCAACAAGGAGAACCATCCTGTCCGTGTATGTCCGCGTTTTCTCCAAATGTCGGTTGACGACCGGTCAGCCTACATTAAACGGAAGCAGTTATGCTTAAACTGCTTCGCAAAGGGACATCAGCTTCGTGAGTGCAAAAGCACTCACAATTGTTTTACTTGCCGTGGCCGGCATCACACGTTGTTGCACCGAAACAACCTCTGTTCCACCAATTCCAGCCCTTCAAATTCTGCAAGGCCAATTTCCGCTAATCAGGCCAATTTCGTTCCAAATGAGCAAGCCGGTGTTCAGAATTATTTCGCCACAGGCTCAAGAGCTATCCTTCTTGGCACTGCCATAATCAATATTTCCCATCTTGGCACTAACTTTAAGGCATGCGCCCTGATCGACTCCGGATCAGAGGCGACATTCATAACCGAGCGACTGTTCAATCTAATTAGATTGCCATTCCAGGTGGTTCAAGCCCAAGTCTCGGGCTTAAACCAAACAGTAGCTGCGCAGTCCAAGAAGCTCTGCAGTTTCACCATCCGATCTCCGACTAGGCCCGCGTTGCAGTTGGAGACGACGGCCTATGTCCTCCCTCAACTAGCCGGAAATCTGCCTTCCTACCCAATTCCGCAAAATTTCCTTCGGGATCTTCCCGATTTTCCATTGGCGGATCCAAATTTCTATGAGAGCGCACAAATAGATGTACTTATCGGAGCCGACATCCTGCCTTCGGTGCTTCTGAGTGGAGCAAAAACCAACATCTGTGGCTCTCTCTTGGGGCAAGAGACCATTTTCGGCTGGGTACTAACTGGGCCAGTGTCAGCCTCAGCCCAAAGCAGAATTTCCTCTTTTTCGACGCAGATCTCCCACGCGTACGATAATTCACTGGACAAACTCCTCACAAAATTTTGGGAGGTGGAGGATATACCAACAAAGTTGGTAAAAGAATCCGATTCCACGTGCGAGAAGAATTTCCTCCAAACGACCACGAGAAACGAGTGCGGCAAATATGTCGTTACTCTGCCCTTTCGCGACCCAGAACATATCGGTTCCGGGCTAGGGCATTCTAGGTCTTTCGCGTTGGCTCAGTTCTTAAGAAATGAGCAGCGTCTAAAAAGAGATGAGGCCTTAAAAGCGAGATACGATTCGGTGATCCAGGAATATCTCGACTTAAAGCACATGCGACAAGTGCTTCCTGCCCATGATTGCAACGCCTATTATATGCCACATCACGCCGTCTTAAAACCGGAGAGCGTAACTACTAAACTCCGTGTAGTATTCAATGCCTCCAGCCCTTCATCGAATGGTGCCAGTTTAAATGATATCCTTCATGCTGGCCCTGTCTTACAGTCCGACTTGACCATTCAAATTCTGAAGTGGCGCTATTTCCGATACGTGTTCAACGCCGTTATCGAAAAAATGTATCGGCAGATCTGGGTAGATCCGAAACACACTCCATTCCAGCGAATACTTTTCCGTAACCATAGAGGGGAAATCAGAGATTTCGAATTGAAAACAGTAACCTTTGGAGTCAATTGCGCGCCTTTCCTGGCCATCCGAGTACTGCAGCAGCTAGCAGCTGACGTAGAACTCAGCCATCCAAAAGCTAGCAATGTCATTCGAAATTTCATGTATGTGGATGATGTTCTAGCCGGAGCGGACTCCACGGAAGAAGCTCAGCTCATGGTGCAAGAGCTCCGAGACGCTCTGAATTCCGCCGGATTTCCATTGAGGAAATGGACCTCCAACCAAAAGGAAGTTTTAGCGGCCATCCAGAGCAACCATCTCTTAAATACTGATTTTCTCGAGATCGATTCAGAAAGTACTGCCAAAACCCTCGGCATTCGCTGGAAAGCAACCTCCGACGAATTCTTCTTCGTCCCGCCAGAGTTGGCTATCGAAACGTCCTTTACAAAACGCCAAGTCCTGTCCCAAATTGCCAAATTGTTCGACCCAGCAGGCTGGTTAGCGCCGTTTATCGTTCGAGCTAAAATTTTCATGCAGGAGATTTGGCTGCAGGACCTTGGGTGGGACGAAAACATTCCAAGTGAGCTTTTTCAGCGATGGCGTAATTTTCTCCAAAGTTATTCAGTTTTAGAGCAGATACGCATTCCACGCTGGCTATCGTTTCGTCCAGATTTCAAGGTCGAACATCATGGCTTTTGCGATGCATCGCAAAAGGCTTATGGGGCGGCAATATATGTCCGCGTAGAAGTGGGCAGCACCATTATGGTGCAACTCCTAACCGCGAAAACCCGGGTAGCACCAGTCAAAACGGTTTCGCTCCCAAGACTGGAGCTGTGCGGAGCGTTATTGCTTTCCGAAATGGCTGCAGCCATCATTCCGCAGATGCCTACGATTAACTCCGAACTTTACTGTTGGACGGACTCCACGATAGTGCTTGCATGGTTAAGCAAGCCAGCGTGCCAGTGGACTACATTTGTAGCCAATAGGGTGACGAAGATCGCCCAGGCCACAAAAACAGAGAATTGGTCTCATGTTCAATCTGAGCATAATCCAGCAGACCTGGCAAGTAGAGGAGTTTCCCTCCAAGATCTTGCCGATAGCCAGTTATGGTGGCACGGACCGACTTGGTTGCAAAATCCACGCAACCAATGGCCAACTCAGGTCGACAACGCTCCGGTGACCGACCTGGAAAAGCGTGCTCTAAAAGTCAATCTTGCAAAAGCTCCTTCTGAAGAGTTGTTGTCACGTTTCTCCAAGCTAGAGAAAGCTTTACGAGTCCTTGCTTATGTTCATCGCTTCATTCAGCGGTGCAGGAAGCAGACATCTTCATCTGATGTGCATTTGTTGGCCACTGAAATCGCCGCCGCCGAGCGGTTCCTAATTTCGAACACTCAGCGCAGAGAATTCCCTGTGGAATATCACTGCCTAAGTGAAAAGCGTCCAGTGCCAAGTTCAAGTACCATCCTAAGCATGAACCCGTTTCTAGATCCGCAAGGACTGATCAGGGCATGCGGCCGTGTGGCGGCTTCCGAAAGCCTTCAATACGATGAACGCCATCCAGTGATTCTTCCATACAACTGCCTGCTTTCTCGCCTCCTTGCGAATTTCACTCATCGCATAACTCTCCATGGTGGTAACCAGTTAATGGTGCGCCTCATCCGGTCAAAATACTGGATTCCGAGAATTAAGAACCTGATGAAAGCAGTAGTTAACTCGTGCAAAGTGTGTGTGATCCACAAAAAGCGGCTGCAAAGCCAACTGATGGGTGTCCTGCCCAAAGAAAGAGCATCGTTCTCCCGACCATTCACGTATACGGGCATGGATTACGCCGGTCCGTTCGATATAAAGAACTATACGGGAAGAGCATGTCTTATTACAAAGGGGTATGTGTTAGTTTTTGTTTGTTTCTCCACCAAGGCCATCCACTTAGAGCCTACATCTGACTTAACGACCGAAAAGTTTCTTGCCGCTTTCTCTCGTTTTGTATCCAGGAGAGGGTGTCCACGTCAAGTCCAATCAGACAATGGCAAAACCTTTGTTGGCGCTGCCACCTTGCTTTCCCGCGATTTCCTTCAAGCCGTAAAAGAGTCGGTGACGAATGCCTATATTCATCAAGAGATGCAATGGCAATTTATTCCTCCGGGAGCACCCCATATGGGAGGCCTTTGGGAAGCAGGCGTAAAAAGTTTCAAGACGCTATTTTACAAATGCACTGCCACACGAAAATACACGTTCGAAGAGCTCTCCACGCTCTTGGCAAAAATAGAAGCGTGCCTTAACTCCAGGCCGCTCTCTCCCATGTCTGAGGATCCGACAGATTTGCTGGCTCTGACGCCAGGTCATTTCCTTGTCGGGGGACCCCTTATGTCCACTGTGGAACCCGAAGTAAAGGGGGAAACGAAATCCATTCTTAATCGGTGGCAGCATTTGAAAGCTCTTCATCAGCAATTCCGTGTGCGATGGAAAGAAGAGTACCTCAAAGAACTCCACAAGCGCTCCAAATGGCAGGCCCCGTCCAAAAATCTCCGCATCGATGACATGGTCGTCATCAAGGACGAC